>QKYT01000631.1:49045-62126 GCA_003550305.1 Glomus cerebriforme
GAATCAACAACAACTTTTATGGTTCCTTGTATTAATCTTGTTAATTATCCACAAGATTATAATTGGGTTTGGGAATTAATTTGGCCTCCATCTAATACATTTGTTAAAACAATAAGTGTGGATATCTATAAAACATGGAATGGAGAAGCATTAGTTAATTTTAAATGGAATACTTATGGAAAATATTACTATGGAGTAATTTGGGCTTTCTTTATGACCTTACTTGGATGCTTTACTGTTGCTGTGACAATTCCTCAGCAATATATTGATAATGATGTTCAAAAACAAGTTTTGATTGCTGCAATTACGCTTAGCTTTATTCATTTAATTCTTGAAATTCGTCAGCTTATTTATAATCCTCTCAGATGGATCTATGATTTTTGGAATATATTTGGTATTTATAAACATTTAATTTATTTGCATCATCATTATTATAACTAATACGCAATATCAATCATATTATTTGATATTATAGATATAATTGCATATTTGCTACCAATTATTACTTCTTTTAATTGGATTCAAACAAATACAAGAAATCCTCAGTTAATTTCTTTTTCATGCCTATTTTTGGATATTAAATTTTTGTTATTTTTTAGAGCATTTGATCGATTTGGTATTTATTTTGCAATTATTACAAATGTTGCAAAACAAATTGTACATTTCTTAGTGATCTTGTTTATTATTATAATGAGTTTCGCGCATTCATTTTACATCCTGTTATCACCAGAATTAGAATTTTCTTTCGAAAATTACACAAATAATAGCGATCCTAATAACCCCTGGAACTTAGTAGCCACTTATAATATAATGCTTGAAAATGGAATTATGGATTCTAATTCATATATGATTCAAACACCCAATGAAAATACAAACAAGTTTATAAGTTATAAAACTGCCCTTTTTGCAATGTATCTATTCTTAACAGGTATGTTTAAAAAATTTTATTTATAATATTTGACAAGTTATTTTAACTTTTTAATTTATTACTAGGTGACTCAAGTGCATTATCCAATCGGCCATATATAAATAATCCAACAATAATATTGACTGTCTTATTCTTGCTCTTGATTGTTGTATATTTGATGAATTTATTTATTGGACTACTCAATATGGCAATTGATAATTTTAATAGTAGAATTTCATATTTAACAAATAAGGCAGAGGTATATATATCATTATTATTTACACAAATTTTGTTTTATAAAAGTTTTTAAAACTTTCTTTTTCCTATAGCTCTTGGCTGAAATTGAGTTATTTTACCTATTACCACATCACAGACGTTGGAAACCATGGTTTCCTGACATGATGTATGTTAATTTTGTTTTTTTTTTAAGAAAATACTATTTACTCAATACTAATATATATATATTTTTTTTTAAAGATATTATTATGCTAATACTGATAAAGCTCGTGAAGAAATTAAAATATTGATTAATAAAGGTCAATGGAAAACTCTAACTACAAACAAGATGAAGCGAAAACTATTTAAAATACTCAATATTGATATGGATGAAAAGAAATTGAAAAATTTATAAAGATAAAGCAAGCTCTATTAGAAAATTCAATATTCAACATCAGCAAATATTTTATTTATAAAATCTACATGGTTTTATAAGTTTATGTATATTTTATATAAACTTTTTAAATAAAATTAAATATTCAACATGCAATTTATGTAGATATAAAGTCTATATGTTAAATTTACATAAATTTTGCATAAATCCTATATAAATTTTTGAGTATTTCTAAATTTACATTGGGTATTTGGACATGAGGCTACGTGTTTATAGATAAATTTAATTAAATAAACTATAAATTAAAATAAATTAATTAGCAATATAAAAAAACTCTTTTCCTAATTTTTACTTTTTATTAGAATTCCGCAGTAAAAGAATATTTTTATGCTTAAATAAATTATTTAAATATGGGAGTAACTGTTTCGGCCCATTCAAACAAACTTTATAATGAATATATAGTCCCTTTGAACTGTAAGGATTTCATTAAAACAAACTATGAACAACAAAAATAACTTCTTTCTTTAAAAAGACTTTGGTTACCAGTAAAGGATGATAGAGAAAGAATATCAGCCAGAAGCCATCTCATAAAAGGAGTTTCTGCTTATATTAACATACCATCTACAATATAGCAGGATTATGGAAAAATTTTATGAAGATATTCTTAATGCTAATATGAAGTGTTTAGAGGATGCTTTAGAGGAATCTGAGGAAATAATAAGATATAAATAATTATTGATGAGCTCAAAGCCAAATTTACTGCAGCAAATATGATGCAACTTTTCCTATTTAAAACTCAATAAGCAATGAGAATAATACAAAATTCTTTAGAAAACTAATCACATTGTGAAAAGCAGCCATTTATGACAACTTCTAGTGGATTAATATTAACAAAAAATACTAATGACAATACATTGATAGTATTGATCATAATACAGATGATTAACTTTTACAAAATACTACAAAAGATACTAAATCAGGATGCTAATCACATAGAAATAAAGAAAGATATTTTCAAATTGGATGATACATCTCCTGAAGATTCTTCTAAGAACTAACTAAAACCAGCTTCTAAAAAAGCTAAAAAAGAGATTACTCTACACATCATCACAGGATACATAATACCGCCTAATCTAAAAGCCAACATGTAATTTAATGATCTATAATATTTCAGACAAATGAAATGCTAAAAAAATAATGGAAAAATTTAACAAAAATCTAGGTTCTTTTATTAAAGTCATTCTCTTAAAACAAGTTAAATATATCTGTATATAAGTCTGATCCTGAAATTGGTTTTCCTAAAATCTGAAGTCTGAAATTCTGAAACTAAAATCTAAATCTGAAATTGGTGTTGAAATATAACAATGATTCCATATTACTAATATATAGAAAATAGTTATTAATTCTAATTAAATGAATTCTAAAAGGAATTGATTAAGTAAATTTTTTAAATATCTGACTTAAGCAAATATGTAAAAATTAATTTTAAACTACTGCTTTATATAGAAAATCAATTTAACTGTAATATATAAGAAAAAATTGATATATATAATTAGTTTATCAATTAATATATAAATAATTTTAAGATTAATAAAAATTAGTATCAGTTTATCTATAATAAATAATGGAAAAAAAATCACATATTCACATCTGGTCCCTTTTCTTTACTTTAAATATCCATGAATTCATCATAAATCTAATCATCAATCATAACTAAAAACGTATAATTTTTAATTTTTGAATTATTAATTTTAAAACAAATTGATTTTAAAAAACAAATATAACAATAGTTTTTATTACCTAATTTATCTTTGCTATGATACTTCATCAAATAATCTGAAAAACTTTTACCTATTTTATGTATCTTTGCCTTTCATATTCCTTAGCCTGTATGCTATTTAATCCTAAAAAATATTTTAAAAAAAATATTAAAAAAAGAATATTAATACAAATATAAGAATAATGCAAAATATACTTACCAAGTATTTATGTAATAGATTTTTCCATTTTGTTTTCATTTGCAATCCAGTAAATTGAGTGCCAAAACATTCATTAATTTTTTCTTTAATATTCTTCCAAAATGCTATTCAATTCCAATTTGCCAAGCCCAATATTTTTTATTTTTACTTATTTTTTGATTGAATAAGTATTCGCATTATTCATTTGACAAATTGTCCTTATTTTACTGTAATAATTCACTGTGGTATCCAAATAGTAGATATTATAATATTTATTGTAAAAAAGAAATATTTTAGATATTTTACCACTTTTTAATAATCCTCATGTTAAATTTGCAATAATATTTGAATTACTTAATTTATGTAATAATTGAATTAATAATAAACTAATTATAAAATGACTAATAATTTTGTAATGACTAATAACTTGATTTAATAGGATTGAAATTAAATTGAATAAGAATGATAATTTTATATTAATTTACTAATAAAAATTTGATTAGTTTGAAATGGATTGATAAAATTTTGATTGTTACTTTAATTATAACATTTAGTACATTATACTAATTTATATACAATATTTTACAAATTCATAATATACCAATTAATCAAAAAACCTTGTTGTAAATTCTTTAACATTATAATTCTTTACTGGCTCTTCAGAAACATTATCATCTTTATCATCATCATCACTATAATCATTATTATTATTATTCTCATCATTATCTTTTAAAAATCCTTTGTAGTGATAAATTCAAGCCAGCAGTTTTAAATTTTTTTAGGACAAGTGATACATTCATTAGCAAGATGAGATTGTAACATATTTATATATGCTTGTAACCAATTTTTATAACAAAACTTGCACTTTTCAGAATAATGACCTGGTGATTTTAATAGTGTTACTCAAAATATTTTCATATTTCATTCTATTTGTGGCTAGTTCTACCTTTAGAATTATTTATCTAACTATTTTATAAAGTTTATTTTATTAAGAATAAAAAAAAAAAAAATATTTGATAAACTGTACAATATAGATTGTAAATCATACACAGGTTTAAAGGTGGTCATTATCACACAATTTACCACAATTAACCAGGAAAATTTTGGTAAATTGTGGTTTTTTTTTTGTTGAATTTAATGAAAATGGAAAATTTTACATTTTCACAAAAAAAGCTAAATGGCGCTGTTTCTCTAAAATTAACCAAAATTAATAATTTAAATGTTGCAAAATGATATGAAAATATTAGTTAATTATTTATCACATATTATAGAATTTATCGAAATTACCTTAAAATTAGCAAGAATTTAATGAAATTACCTTAAAATTAGCAAAAATTTAACAAAATTACCTTAAAATTCATTGGCAAATTTTTAATCTGCGAAGTTCTGCAACCTAAAATCTGCACAGAAATTTTATCATTAATCTGTGAAATATTTCAGTTATACATTTACTTTTCAGTTGTATAATGTAATTTANNCTTTATTAATTTTANTAATTACAGTNAAATATATTTACAAATTAAAAANTAATTTACTTATTATTAAATACAAAAAAAACTAAGTTCCTATTCTTTACATGTCATTAATAGTTTGAACATAGTTCCAGTTAGTTCAATTCTAACAAACAACTAAGATATTTTCATTGAAATCTCACATACTCATGCTGGAAGAACCTATAAAAAGAAAAGGAAAGAAACGTTAGTAAAATGTTGTTAACCTGGAACAGTCTGTCATCCAAATTAATTATGAATAACTTCAGGGATTTTATTAAGCCAAGTTATTCACATTACATAATTATATACATTTATACAATGAACTACAAACACTAAATAACAAAATATAAAAATAAAATAAAAAAAAATATGAAATAAAAGAACAGTCATATCAAGAAAACAGAATAACCCTAATTAGACTAATTAATAGAATAAATCAAATTAACTATCCTAAGACTATTCTACTTTACCATGATTCCCCCTCTAATCTAACTAAAAGCCAGAGTCCAACAGAAGAGACAACTGCTCCCTTTAGTTCCCTTCAACCCCATCCTCAAAGAGTATAGAGCCTACTCCAGAAACTAAACAAAGCTATTATGACTGTGTGAAAACTGGAGGAAAAGAAATCCATTTGGACCAAGAACCACCAAATTTAATAGAAGAATCAATCCATTGCGAAGCCATAGGAAAAGAAGTCAATAAAGGAACACGAAGAGAGTGGGAGGCGGTAGTATTGATAAGGCGAGGCTTGGAATGTTTTTGCCTGAGCGTAATACCCTTAGACCGTTCCCAATCAGCAAAAGCAGAAGTACGAGCATGCTAAACCTGACAATAGAGGTCATAGTATAAAATATACACAATGCGACATAGAGTGTCATGAGTGGAGCGAAGAGAAGGGGAATCTGAAATCACCAACTCGACTAATGAACGGGGATAAAGCCCTAAAGTAAAAGTTCTCCATCAGGAGTGTTCGAATATCAACTGAAGAGGAAGCCTGGGTGGAACTCAATTGAGTGATAAGAGAAGATAAACAGGAATTCAAAAAAACTTTGATAAAGAAATTTGAGAAGGACAAAGCCAAATGTGAGTAATATCATCATTGGCGAAAAACTAATGCAGTATAACCAAAGATATAGGAAAGATTATATAAAGATTAGTAGTTAGTTATAATATTAATATTTATAATATAAGAATTAATGTTTACAAATATTTTATAGTTTAATTTATATTTAAATAATTTATAGTTTAGTTTAGTAACACATAATTAGCATGTGATTAATGTGACAAAGAAAAGTGTAACAAAGTAAAGTATGATGTAGTAATATGACAAAGCAAATGATCGGCATGATTAATTATGAGTCATTGCAGATCACTTAATGGAGGAGTACAATTATGTCATAAAGGGGTAATTTATTATTAATAATTAGTAATCATTAATGAGAAGGGAAGATGGAAAGTTGGAGAACATAAGAAAGAAAGAAAGAAAGATAGGAACATAAAAGAAATAAGAAAAAGAAGAAAGATTGAAGGAAATATATAAGAAATGAAGAAAGAATGAAAGAAGTAAAGTATTACAATAGTTTAATGAAGCGTAATTAGTAAAACATCAAAATGTATAAATATTGGCTGGAAATTCTTTAATTGAAAGTTTTTTAGCTTTAGAGCTTTTAACTCAAAAATAAAAATAATAAATAAAAACAAATATTTAAAATACATACTCCTTAATTATTTCCTTAGTGAAAAAGGCCTGAACATAATAGTTCTATTAGTCCTGAAGTAGCATAAACATTTTTATACGATTTTTCTTTATGCTAATATTTTAAGTCCAGAAATAAAGTATGGGAAATTATTCAAGTTTAATTATTCAATAAAAAGATATTTAATATTAAATAAAATTATCGCATTTTGAAAGTTAAATTTAAAGAAGTGAAAGAAATAATGAGATTATTAAGATTTAAACCAAGCATATTAATGAGAGAAAGATAAATCTTGTAAGGATAAGTAGCAGTTGTCCGTTACAGCGGATGACACGGATCAGAACAAAATGGACAACTTGGGTCAGAATTGTACAGATCCGGACGTCAGACACATAAATTCTGAAGGGTAAGAAGTTTATCGAACAATAGTTTCATTCTAAAAGAGAAAAAATTTGAGTCCGTAAAAGTAGAACGTTTACTACCAGCCAAACAGCTAGGCAGTGGAGGTGAGTACTTAAGTCATTGCCAAGAAAAGGACCAATCGATGGCTGTAAAGAGTGGCATTAATGAGTCAAAATGCTATAACGAGAAAAACTGTTCAGTGAAATGACATTGAGTAATTATGTCAGAAAATTTTTGAGAATTAACTTCAATAAGAAGGTCATTGAATTTCATGAACACAGGAAGCTGGGAGACCAGAGAAGGAACAAAATCTTCTGTATCAAGACTTAGACCTTCCTTTGCGAGTGCATCAGAATGGTCATTGAAGGGATCACTAGAATGACCTTTAACTTTATGAAGTGAAATAGAGAGTTGTTTGGATTGTATTAAATTATCTACAGCTGACCACAAAATGAAATTTTTTAAATAAAAAAGACATCTAAGGAAAAGGTTGTTATCAAATTTCAAGAATGAAAATGTTGAGATTGCGGAAGAAGAATCCATGTAGATGTGAATTGAAGTATTACAAGGTGAATGGCCAAGAATAGAGACAATAGCTGAAAGTTCTGCATGTAATGAAGAGGGTTATAAAGATGCTGAACTGGATAAATGAGCTAAAGGAAGAGCTGAAGCTGAAGGATCAGAAGAAATTTGAAGCAGCTGAACCCAAGTTTACAATCAGAAGAACCTAAAGATATTAAAGATCTGTTAGAATAAAAATACAAAGATGAAGGCTGGCAAAAGAAAACAAGTTCCAAAGAATCTGATGTGACAAAATTCAGAAGGAAAACATCCACTGAAGGGAGGATCGCATGGGAAAATCAGAAGAAGTATTCAAACGAGATTGATAATGATGAAGAATAGACTCTACCGTACGAGATAAAAACGCCAGAGGAATAAACGGGTGAGCTGTAGTGGGCTGTTTTTTATTGCTCGGGAGCTCAATTGTCATAAACAAATCAACCAAAACCAAACAAAAAGGTTTAGGGATGCTGGGACGATTTCGCTCTGAAGGTATATGATAATCATCAGTTAAAATAGATCAGTTATAACCAGTGTACCTGTGAAGTTCATATGGTGCTATGGAAGGTGTGAAAGAAGTGAAAGCTGAATAAACAGGCAACCAATGTTCTAATTTGATAGAAGATGAAGCGGATCAGAATTTGTAAATTTGACCATAAATAGCAGAAGAGGAAGAAGCCGACCAAGATGCAACAAATAAGCATTTGTTGGCTTTGTCTTCTTGAAGAGGAATGAAACGTTCATCAGGAACTGAGTCAGGAGGGAGAACATACTGGAATGCAAAAGCATGCGATAGGAGGGAGAGACAAAGAGAATGCTCCAATATTGAGTACTAAGCTGGCTGGGCAAACGCCCATGTATTTTTCTTTCATTTTATTAGAAAATGCCATACGTAAATACTATCAAGTATGGAATGATGATACATAGCTCTTTAAAAGAAATAAAATTAAGTTCACAAAAGTGAAAAAAGAAAAAAGGAAACTAACTAATCTATATATATACAAATTACAAATAGAAAACAGAACTACTTTACACTAAAAGCACTAAGTATATATAATCAAAAAGTAAAAACAAAGGAAAACTAATCTAAAGAATTTAAACCAATTTCTTCAGAAGAATTAAAAGATAATAAACCCAAATCTTGTAAAAGAGCAAAAGCAATATTATAGGACTCAAAAGATTTGGGAACAAAATTATAGATAACTCTAAGACAACGTAGATACTGTTACTTAGTAACGTCATTAAGAGACTTAATAGTAATGTATTCATTACATAAATGAAAAGCAATAAAAGCGAAAAGTTCAACATAGGAAGAATGTGAAAGAGGAAGATGAAAAGTCTTCCAAAAAGAAGATAGATAAGAAAAGCGAAGTGAACTATCCTCTTGCCAGTTAGAAGAAGGAACATTACCATGATTATTATCATTCATAAAATGATAATATGTACCAGAGGAAGAATTAAAATGACCTTCTGCTGCTAAAAAGGGTCTGAGTAACAAATACAAAGAAGTTTGAGAAGGGGCGAACTCGTAAATAGCATAAAGCTCTTTCAAAATTTTTAAATGTCTTAAATGAAAATGGGAGAACGCATGAAAGTGAAAAATTAATGTAAGACAATGTAAAATACGGTCTTTAATAGAAGAGGTGGAAAAAGAAGAAGGAGCCATAAAGCGATTACAACAAAAAGAAGGAGAGCGAGGTAAATGATCACTTCATTTGGCAATACAATAATCACTAATATGAGAAATGATAGTGTGACTAGAATCCATCTCAGATTTGCACAAATATCTACCCTGGTATAATAAAAATTTCTTCTCATGGGCAGATAATTCATCCAACCCTATAAAAAAAACATATACTGAAATTATAAGGAATTTATAAGGAATTTATAAGGAATTTATATGGAATTTTTAATTCCATATTTTTTTTACTTAATTCTGTCTTTTTCTTTAAAAAAGATACGTTTTTGAAGATATGGAATTTATATGGAATTTATATGGAATTTTAAAAACGTATAAATTCCATAAAAATTCCATATCTTCAAAAACGTATCTTTTTTAAGGAAAAAGACAGAATTAAGTAAAAAAAATATGGAATTAAAAATTCCATATAAATTCCTTATAAATTCCTTATAATTTCAGTATATGTTTTTTTTATAGGGCAAGAGTTTAACAAATGGATTAATAGTAAAAGAAAAATCTGAGAAAAGAACTCATCTGTAGTTAAGATGACTTTGAGTTGGAAAGACAGGAAAATGTTTTCGATAACGCCAACCTAAGCATTAACTAATAATAGTTTTAGAAAAGTCACAAGACTTAGCTGAGTGATCAGGCTGATGAGGAGGTGGTGGGGTAGTAATAAGCTTATGGTCGTGCAAATGATAATTAAATTTATTATTAGACATAACATAAGCACAAGGGAAAGAGCAGTAATAAGATAAATAGAGACCCAAATAAAATGTAGTAAACTTCTAACTAAATTTGATAAAAGTATAGGTACATCTATTATTAGTTGAATTGGAGTTGCAACAATTGTTAAGAGCAGTAATCTTGTCCAAGAGAAGCCGTTGAATGTGAGCAAAATATTTGTTTTGAACAAAGCATGGAAGAGAATTCTGTGACTTGAAAAAATAAGTCAAGCATTTAGAAATAGCGAAATTATCATTAGGTTTTTTACAATGTGATGAAACCTTATATGATGGTATAGAAGGAGAGAATTGATAGTTATTCGTATAAATAAACCAATCAGAGGAGTTAGCATCAAATTCAAATAAAAAATAAGAATTTCCTTTGCGAGGGTTGTATAAAGTATTTGAACTAACACAACGATTAGGTAAAATAGGAGTATATGACTTGAAAGAGATAGAAAATGATGTAATATGTTTAGTACTATGTTTGGAAGTACATACAAAGGAGTGAAAGGGAGTGATGATTGCATATCATCATCATGATCAGAAATAACTATAGTATCAACCGATCCAAAAGTTTGTGAATCCTGATCATCATCTAAATCAGGATGTGTAATAAGAGTGGGCTGAGAATCAGCAAGACCAATTTGGAAAGAAGAAGAAGGAGTGTGATAATTGGTATTTGCAATCATACAGCTTGTATGGAATGCCCCAAAAAATACTGAAGCAAAATATGCGAAAAAACAGAAAAATAATTTCTGAAAAAATTAAAAGTGAAAATTTGAAGAGAAAAACTTCAAATAAAATAAAGGTTTCTAAAATAGAAAAGGGGTTTTCCTATGTTATGAACAAAAAATATTTAGTGAGGAAACTAAGTTTTCTAACTAAAATGTGGAGAAAAAGCGGTAAGCCCGTCCGCAAAATTTATGAACAAAGGATCGGTGGATTAAGTGTAGTGATCAGCTTTTGAATAACTTCAGGAAGACAATAGCTGTAAAGTATTTTACACGCAAATTGAAGGCGCAATATGAAGTTACAAAAGTTATAGACAAGAATTTACACACGGGTAAACACAATTATATAATTTAGGGACTTAGAGATTTTAGAGAGGATAGTTCTTTTATTATAGTAATTCCAAACTACAGAACTCACTATCGAGTCCTTAGGAAAAATACAAAGATATTTATATAAAATAAATATATAAAATAAAATATATATAAGTTAATAATAATATAATAAAAATAATAAATATAAACTATATAAATCTAATCTACATTATAACGTTTATCAGATTTATAGCTAAGATCAACTAAATCAACCTATATGTGTAATGCAGTAAACTGTGCCACAAATAAATCACGTGTATTAATGTTTCATTAAAAAAACAAAGTAGATAAACCTAACAAACCTTCAATTTTGAAGTTCAAGAAGTTGAATCTGAAGCTGAAATCCTACAAAAAAGAAAGAAATGTTATATTAGTAATGTTTCTTTAATAAAAAAAAATTATCTCTTCCAATACAAATTTTTAAAATTCAGATCAAATCCGAAGCTGAAGTCCTACAAAAAAATAAGAAACATTACATTAGTAACATTTTTTTAACAAAAAAAAATTTATCTATCTTCCCCAATACAAACCTTTGAAGTCCAGGTCGAATTTCAAAGCTGAAGTCCTAATCTTCAAAATCCAAGTCAAATCTGAACCTATAAGAAAAAAAAAGAATGTTATATTAGTAACATTTCTTAATACCTCTTCTCCTTCATTATAAACTTATTTTGAAGTCTCATACCTGAAGACCCAAATCTACAAAAGAAAGAATGTTAGTAAATGTTCATTTAATACCCCTCACCTTCACTATGAACCTATTTTGAAGTTCCATACCCGAAGACCCAAATCTATAAAAGAAAGAATATTAGTAAATGTTTATTTAATAAAAAAAATTTTTTTGAAGTTTTACCTTCGAAATGGGAGTCCGGAGTTGTACTTCAGTTTCCTGAAACTAAAGAAAATAAAAAGAACATTAGTAAATGTTTATAAATAAAAAAAATAATAAAAAATAATAAATTTTTGAAATTATTACCTTTGAAATGGAGAGTTCAGAACTTACATTTCGACTTCCAACCTAAAAAAAACAAAAGAATGTTAGTAAACATTCATTTAATAAAAATATATATTTATTTTTTGAAAGTAAAATCCAGAGATAATGAGAGAAGTCTGGAGTCCTGCAAAAAAAAAGGGGAAAAAATCTGCATGTCACAGATTAAATATGAAGTTTAGAAAACTTACCAATTTTGTTCAAGATTTTGAAACCTAAAATTTAAAATAGTTAAATAATAGTTTAACTGAAGTTTATCAAAATAAAAAAAATCAAAGATTTTTGCATAAAGTTTTTAACAAATTTACAATATTGGAGATTATTGCATATTTTTTCTAAAAACTTTACTAAAAAAATTTGAGGAAAATTATTTGAAGAACTGCGCAGATATTTATCAAAAATACATAAAAAAAAAGCAGAAATCTGCAAATTTTGCAGATTTTCACAGTTCTGCGTAGGGCTCTGATCGGTTTGGTTTGGTTCATATTTGCCAAAACTGATACTGAACTAAAATTATCGGTATTGGTATCGGTAATTTACCGAAACATTTGGTTCAGTTTTTGACCAAACCGATACCGGTCGATAAATACTGAAAACTGAACTGATTTACCAATTTTTTTGTAAAAAACTTGTATTAATTAGACTTCTGAACAAGTTTAGATCAATTGAGTTAAATCAAAGTTGAAAGATCTTTAATTTGTTATAGTACGACTCGATATAATGAAGTTGGCGTCCGAATTGATCAGTCCTTCGTTATAAGAATGATTTCATTGCACAATACCAAATATNTGATCANATTTTATATAAANAGATTTATAAAAATTGTANNATTACTTTATATAAATAAATATAAATTGATATTTAGCGTTTTTAATTCAAAATTGGAATTAATGTCAATAAGAAACAATTTATAAAATATAAATTTGTATATATTTTAAAAGTTTTATTTATTT
>QKYT01000632.1:7154-19444 GCA_003550305.1 Glomus cerebriforme
GTCTTATCAGTCTTTGATCACGTGATTTGAGACCAAAAGACTGAGATCCTACACTGAGACGGACTGGTCCATCTTTTTATAGTGTAGGACTGGTAAGACCGTGATCTTTCAGGACCATTAACCATTTTTATAATCGGAAGAGTCCCACTAGTTAACCTCTTTTACTAAAATTTGTTTTGAGAAATGCAATATTGGTAGACAATTCAGGTTTTATAGAATCTTCGATTGATCTAATTTCAGGATAGACTCTGGAAGGTTATCTATTATAATCAGAAATATGCCCGGAGGAGGATATGCTAGTGAGTTGTGTTATAATTGCCTGGACTATACCGCTCATTGTGAAGTATATGTTTGGGTAAGTGGAAGCACCTGTTAGGGTTATATAATATATAATTAGTTTTACTTTTATGTATTATGTTGTCTTGACTAAAGCTAAGCAAGATTATATTCCTTAAACTTAATAAAGTTTGAATTATTAAAAAAAAAAATCAATCATTACTCTATCAAGGTAATTTGATTTTAATTGATTAAGTTGAAGAAGATGAAGGCAATTTTAATAGTATATTGGAGTATTTATATGATACATCTCAAATCCATTTACGAGACCTCTTCAATAGTATATCCTATGGTGACATTACTGAGCTTTGGAAAGTATCGTATATTGGATTAAAAACTTTCAAATCATATTATATTACTATACTTGAAGATTCAACGATTCTTTACACCTGTATGTTTATCGTTAATCAAGGAATGATATGTCAGCATCAGTTCAGGATTCTTATTCAGTCAGATAATGCAATATTTCATATTTCGCATATTCATATGCGTTGGCTGAATTCAAATTCAGATTTACCTACTAATTCAACAGGATTTATTACGATTGTGAATAGTGAAAGAAATCATACAGCAATACCATTAAGTTACATGAATCAATTTAGAATAGATAATGTATATACACCAATTATTAGAAAAAAAGTTAGCAAAAGAGTTCAGTTTGGTGCTGCAATGTCTGTAGCTAAAATGAGTATTCAAATCGCCATTACAGAAAATGTTACAGCTGAATTAATTGGAATTTTGATCCAGTTTATCACAAAATATCATAAAAACACTAGTTTAAGTATTACAGAAGTCACAAGGGTCTTCTGTTCAAGATAATCATCAACCTTTGTTGATTCTTTCCAAAGTATCAAATCCTAAGTATCATAAACCGAAAGGATAACCTCATAAGAGGTATAAATCAGTGGTAGAAAATGAGCATGTTATATCAGGCAAATCCAATAAAATAATAGCACAGAAAATGTGTAGCTATTGCCTTGAAAAAGGCTATAATATCTGAAGATGTCCAAGATACAAGGCCGAATTATCCACTAACAAAGAAAATAAATACTTGGAATAATTACATATATAATCAGACGAATAATTATATAGTTAGGCAATGTGTTTAAATAGTAGTTGCACTAAAATAAATGTAGTTACATTTAAAATAAATGTAGTTGCACTTAAAATAAAATAATGTATCGATTTCTTTTATTAAATGCGTCAATTTTATTACATTTTACATTCACTTTATAAGAACAAATAAAATTAAAAAAGAAAATGAAGGAAAGCGAAGTCATGTAATATATATGATCATGTGATACCAGTGTTTATCACCAGTGGTGGTAAATAGCAAACTTCAATAATTAATTTTAAAATATATATAATAAATATACTTATTTTTAAATTCTAACCTTTGAAATTAACCATTTGTTTCAACTTGGTTAAAAATTTCATTTTCATTTTTAGGATATCCAACCTTTAAAATAATAAGTACATCTTAAGCAGCAAGATTTATAACATGAGCTAAACATTGAATATAATTATATTTTTTAGTAAAATTAATATCTTGATCTTGACAAATAGTTTTTAATGTATTCATTAAAGTATTATTATTAGAAATACTATCTGTTGTAATGCCAAAATCTATATTTAATATAATAAAAAAAAGAAAAAAGTAATTTATTGTCATAGTGATATATCACTACCCTGTTACATGACCTATTATATCACATAACTTATACTATATAATAATTTATTACTCCTCACATCATACTGTAGTTTTCTATTTTTACTATTTATTCTAGAAATTTGAAATTTTTTCAGTATGATAAATATTATTTGTTACATGTTATTTATCACATGCTTAATTTTGCCCAAATTTTATAACATTAGCTAAATTTTCCTTATTTAGATTTTAGATAATATTACACAATCCAAAAAAGCAATTTTATTTCTTTCAAAAATTGAAATTTTAATTACATAAGATTTCTAAAAAGGCAATTTTATTGCAAATTATTTAATTCTAGCTGAAATTATACATCATATAATACTGGTGATGTATCACTATGGCAGTAAAATAAAAAAATATAAATTAAATAATTAATAAATAAAATTGTAAAATAATAATAGTATAAATATACCTTATTAAGTATATTTAAATCATTAGTACAATTCACAAATACTTCTGCCAAATTTTTTTCTAAATGTAATCCAGATAAATTATAAAAATCTACTAAAATTTTCTTTAGTTTCCAATTTTTATTAATCCAATGTGCTGTAATTCTAAGAAATGCCATATAATTTGATAATGTCCATACATCTAATATAAATAAAATTTTACCAAGGGTATTCTAAATTTTAAAATTAGATAATATTATTAATATATATTAATTAATATAAATATAAATAAAAATAAACAAATTACTTATAAAATATTTTGTATTTTTATTTTTCTTGATTATAAGTTCCATTATGTTTGCATGAATTGTATTTGCTGATGGAGATATAATATCAGTTTTAAGTAAATGAAGTAATCTTTGAAGATTTTCATCTTCAATAACAATAAAGGGTTGATTACAAACAATACATTTTTTAAAAAAATTCTGAAAAACTAATAAAGAAAAATGCTAAAAATATTTTGTTAATACCTTTATTATATATATATATATATATATAATAAAAATTAAGACTTACTAATATATATAGAATTTATAATAAACTTATTCATACTACCCCTATTTTTATTCATTTCTTCTATATCTAATTTGCTAGAATGTTTGTTTTGTAAATGTCTATGAAGATTTGAGGTAGCATTTCCAATATGCTTATATTCTTACCTTTTGTATGTATTTAAATTAATATCATATTAAATAAATTAATAAAATTATTAATATAATGATCATTTTATATTTATTTACAATAAAAATATTTTGCTTTTTCATTTATTACTTTATAATAGTTTCAGATTTTACTATGAGTTTTTAAAAAGCTATTAATACTGAAATCTTGATTTTGGTTTTCACTTATTTTATTTTTTGCAACTTTTATTATTTAATATTAAAAAAAAAAAAGATTCTTTATTTTCTTTATTTTAATCACATAGTGAAAAAAATTATCATATGATAATCTTTTTTTTAATCAATCATTATACTACAGATGTGTTACATAATATTTTTTTAAAAGGTATTTATTTTATTTTTATTTTTTTTTATATCACTATTAATTTATTCCTTTTTATAGGTTCTCTATTTAGTTTATTTTTTTGATTTTAAAATGATATTAGTCATCAGAATTCAGTATGTTAGTTTGATTTTTTTTTTATTTTTATTTATTTAATTTATTCTTATTCTTACTTTTTTTTTACCTTCTCTCTTTCTTTTTATAGGTTCTCTGAACCTAGATCAGTTCATTCTTTATCTTTGAAATGGCAATGTAGGTTGGTGAGATTTCTACAGAATTTATTATGTTAGTTTAAATTTTTATTTATTTTAATTTATTCTTACTTATTCTTACTTTTTTTTTCTTTTTGTAGGGTTTCTTAAATAGTTTATCCTTCTTATTTTAGAATAGCAATATCGGTATACTAGCAATATTGGTTCTTCTTATTGGTTTTATTTTATTTGCTTTTACTTATTTGCTTATTTTCTTTTTTATAGATTCTCTAGATTTTTGAGTTTGGTAAGTAATGTTAAAGTGATAGTTTGTTTTTCTACAAAAAAAAAATAAAATTCTCTTAGAACTTTTGGTTTCACTTCATTTCTTTTAATTTTGGAATGGAAATTTCAGTAGACTTTTCAGAATTCAGTATGTTGAAAAATTTTTCTTTTTTATTTTATTTTTAATTATTTCTTTTTTTTTCTTTTTGTCAGTTTAGATTTTTGGATTGAAAAGTCATGTTTGTATAAGTGATTGGAGTAGTGTTTTTTCCATTATAATTATTAATTTTTTTTTTACTTTTTTCTTTTTTTCTTTTTCTTTCTTCTAGTCTTATATTTATATATAAAGGTCAAGTTAAACTTATGAGTTAACGAGTCAAATTAAGTCTGACTCATAACTTGACTTGTAACTCAATTCATTATTAAAGTTTTATACAAGCCAAATCAGCTTGCAAGTTTTCAAGCTGAACTGAACTTAAGCTAAGTCAAGTTACATTTAAATTAGTTTAGTAGCTCACAAGCTGGCTTAAATGAGCTCAAGCCAGCTTGTTTTATAGTTTAAATTTATTTGTTATTTTATTTTTTATTATAAAATCAATCATTTATAATGATTGGTTCACTAAAATCAGACTTCTACTATTTTTTAAGACACATAATTTCCTGTATAGTTTCATCTTTAAGACTACATTATTTCTGTTTAATAAAATCTGTTCTATCCAAAAATATCTTCTCTACAGGTGTACTGGAAGCTATAAAAAATAATAATAATATGTAAACAAATAATTTAATAAAAAATTTATTAATTTTATAAATTAACCTGAAATAGCTAGATAGTTATGTACCATTTTTGGCAAGTTCAGATATTCCTCTTCATGTAACTATGAAAAAATAAGAAAAAAAAAAATTTAATAAAATTAATTGTATAATAATTCATAATCTATAATATAATAATTGTTTTTGTGTATAACTGTAACATTTAGACTACTATTTTATGTGTATGTAATTATAATGTTTAGATTAACTGTATAAAAAAATGCTTTAAAGTTATATAAATTAATCACGTTATATTACATAAAGTCCAAAAAAGGCAATTTTATTTCCTACGAAAATTGGATCAAATAGTAGTACAAGATTACACAAATTTCCAAAAAAGAAAATTGATGTACATACACATAATTCTGGCTGGAATTAAAAATTATAAATAAAGCAAACTAGTTAAATATAATATTAATATACTATACTTTTCACTATAAAAGAACATCTGTTTTTTCAGAAGCTATTTTTTTGTTAAGGTATAATTTAAGTTTGTCCCTATTATTAGAATAATAGTAGCCTTGTCTGAGAACTGTTTACTATAATAATTGTAATGCTATTTTGGAATTTTGAAAGTAAAATATTTATAAACCAGAGATTTTCTTTTAAATAATGAATTATTATTACTATTACTTTCATTTTTGGTAAAGTCAAAATTAACAATTGGAATATCCATTTTATATTTTTTTTTAATTTTTTTAACTGTAATAGAGAACTAGAGAATATATTTAAAAGAATGATTTTTAATTGGATTATTAGATATTAGATTCTCAAAGTAGGAAATTTATTAACTTTTCAATTTCTAAAATTATAAATCACATTTCATGATTATATAAAGTGTTATACTAGTGATATATAAAAATACCAATATTTTTAATCAAGAGTAATTCTTTACCATTCAATTTTAATTTCAAGAAATATTATATCATTTATATAGAATCTATAGGAATAAATATTTTATTAGTTGAAGTGATATAAGAGTAATTCAAAACTATTCAAATTTATCACCTCTGTAAAATATTAACATTTAATTTTCAAAAAAAAATTGAAAAATTAAATCAAATAAGTAGAGAATCATGTATAAAATTTAAAAAATTAACTAAATAATATTTATGTAATTGAAAAAAAATTAAATGAATAATTTAATTTAGACAATATTTATGTAATCAAAAAAAAATCAAATGAATAAAAATTAATGATACAAAATTTACATAAATTTTGTAATTGAGATAAATTAATATATATTAACTTAGACTTTCAAAAAAAATATTTAAGAAAGCTATATTTATTATTTTTCTTATCTTATAAAATTTTTTTTTAACTTTTTGGGATGTCTTCGACTAACAATACTTCTAATTCATTTAACACTATTTGATCTAATCCATCAAATAGCACTTTTAATTTATCTAATACTGTTCAATCTAATCTATTAAATAATAATTCCAATTCATCTAATACTGTTTAATCTAATCCATCAAATAACACTTTGAATTCTTCTAATACTATTCAATCTAATTCATTAAATAATAATGCTAATAAAGAACAATTATGGACTGAAAAATCAATTAGACTTCTAATAAACTAATGTAAATTTAGGAACATTTGAATATCACCAAATAGTAGGTAGAAGTAAAAGACAGTTTTGGGATAACATTGCAAGAAAGATCAACCAAAGTGAAGTAATGCAATTTGATAGAAATTAATGTAAAAGAAAATTTTAAAGTCTCATATCAAATTATAATATATATATCATATGTAAATATATAAAATTATATATTAGGTAATTAATTCTTTATATTTTAGAAAACATGTTTGTATATGGAAGGAAATGGAAGAGGAAGATATTCTGTTTTAGGGGATTATTACTTTGAAGAATTCAATACTCTTTTTTGGCAAAAGCCTGATAATTATCAATAATAAATATATAATTAACCATTTAATTTTATATATTGTTAATATTATAAACTGAATTTGTTTATATTTTAGATTCAATGGTTAAAAGAGTGTATAGAATAAATGAGAGAATATGAGAATGATAAAAAATTCATATAAGAAATATATAAAGAATTTTGATTAACATAATTTTTTGAAAATAATTATTTATTTCTTTTATTTCTTTTGTAGTGAATGTCTTTTTTTAATTATTTAATATATTATTTTTTTTAATTATTCAGTGTAATTATAATTATGATATTATAAACAATCTACTGTATAATAAACACTTCAACTTAAGTATTAAATGTTGTAAAAGCTAAAACATATGTAATCAATCTTATAAAAAAATTTATTATACATAAAGTTCAAGCTGGTTCGAGCTGATATTTATTATAGTTCAGCTTTGTTATAGGTTCAGCTTGAAAATTATTTTAAACTAAGCTCAAGCCAATTTCTAGCTTAACTTAAGCCAGCTCATGTAGAACTTTACTTATTATCATGAGTCAAAAATTTTGCTGACTTAACTTAACTCAACTTGTAATTTAACTTGAGTTGACTTGATTCATCCAAAGTTTAACTATACTACCTATAATTTTGCTTCATATTTTTATATAATACTTTTTACTAATAATTCTTTTCACAAGATTATAAATAAATATTAAAATTACTTTTAACTTTAGCTAAGTATCTCTTTTTATACTTAGCATATATTAAAACTTTGACTAAAATACCTTTCAAGTACTAATATAGAAAAGTCTTCTAAGAAAAGATTATGTGAAAAAAGAAATAGAAGGCACAAAAAGAAAAAAAATAGTAGGTGATTCATTTAAGCAGAATTATATATAGAAAAGATAAAAAAAATTGTTTAGGTAGATCACCAATCTGGTACTTTACTCATCTTAGCAATTGAATAGGTCAAAACTAGTATAAATAATAGATTACAAATTTAGCACTTCATGCCTCATCTGGCAATCAAGAAATGGCAAATAGATTGTGATATATTTGGCAAGTAAATAGATTGCAAATTCAGTATTTCATATCTTATACTGGCCATCAAATGGACCAGCAATAGTAATGCATATTGCACTTCTAATTCTCCAACCAACTGATGTTATTGATCTGTCAGATCAAAGCTTAAAGATAACTTGTAAGTGACAGAAAATATACCCAGAACTCAAGGTACAGAAAATACAATAAGATTATATGATAGGACTGTGCCACTTGATACAATTTTTCTTGGCAACTTAGAAAGAAAAATACAGGGAATCATATTAGCAATCAAAAGTAACTAGAATGGTAGTAATACTGACCTAACATCCTTGGCAATAAAAAAGTCACAGGATTGGATAAATGCATGCATAACTCCTTAGAAATAAAAAAGGCACAAAGTAATATAAACATATGGATAGCTCCTTAATAATTAAAAGGGCCCAGAAGGCCAAAAATAGTAACTAGTAACAGTATATACATAACTAGGTAACAGTTTAATATAACTAGTTTACACTCTTATAAGAGTGTAAACTAGTTCACATGATTAATCCCGCCTTCTTTAATAATTAAAATTGAATAATAATAGGTTTCTTTTTAAATCAAACCACCAAAAATTCTAATCAGTCATATAATAAAAATTCATTAAAACAAGCAAAGAACGGCACTACTAAATTATCTGATTCTAATTTTGACCAGGAGTTATCTAATGCGGCCAGAGATAAGCAAACATCAGTCACGTGATTCTAAAAAAATTATATACAGTATTTTTTTTTTTTTTTTTTTAATATTCGGTAACTAGTTAAAGGCCATGAAATTAGTTTAGTCTTAGTTTAGTGAAATATAGAAAGAGAGTGATGGGTTAATTTTTTGGTTCGATTATCTAACCGCCTTTTAGATAGCTGGTATATAATTATTCTCATATAATTACAATGTCCGGCGTGGTCAGATACAGATTAAATAAATAAATAAAGGCCATGTAAATCGCTCATCACTACCTTTGCCCATAAAAGGAATACTAGTGTTTTTCTATCTATTTGCCAGAATTTCCAAAGTAAAATTATCACTTATATATTTTGTTTTTAATTTATCAATCTGTATCAATCTCACTCCCAGTCACGTAAAGATGTTTGTATAAAAACGCAGCAAAAATTTGTTACTTGTGCGTAGAATATCTTTTATTGAGTCAGACCACTATAATAAATATAGATTACAGTTATTTTACTCGTAATATTTGCGCAGGTGGCGTGACATGCACATTCTTTCATCTGTTCTCTCTTAAAATATTGATCCATCTGATTTATTGACGCTCCTTAGAGAGATTAAATTCGTAAATTTAAATAAATAAATAAATATATGTGTGCCATTTCATGATATTTCATTCAATCATGAATCATTAGATACATGACTAAGTATTATTAATGTGCATGATATGATATGATATGATTCGTTAATTACTGTAAACATTAAACGGCAAAGGACACAAAAATTTGCGAAACACTTCAATAAAAAGTTAGCAAATTGTAAATCATATATATATGAGAATTGTTTACAATATTCCATATTTATTTTATACAATTAGTTTGTATATTTGTATATTTATACCCTAGGGAAAATAAGGTATGTTACAATACATAAAGGGAGGCATTTCAGCCCTTGTTTATAATATTGTTTATGTGTAGCATTAGTTCCAATTGGTCCTAAACTACTAATGACTATTATAATAAATCATTTATTACTATATCGGTCTTTCGGGCGTATTCAATTCAATAAATATAAATATATAAAATATACATTGAAACTGAGCTAGGTTCGAATCAAGATTTGAACTTTAAAAGAATTACTTAAATTGTTTGAATCGAACGGACAGTTTTAAAGAACTTCAACTTAAATATACACGTTTTCTAGAACAGAATTGGACTGAACGAATTCATTAATTAATAATTAATGATGGGAATATGTATGATTTTATCAAAGTTTCTTTTCGAATAAGAAAATAATATATTGATTACTTAATAATATTCACATGAACCAACTTTTTATTTAATGCTTAAGTAATTATATTAAAAAATATAATAATAATAACCGAGCTAATGTGTACAATAATTTTTAAGTTGTACAATACCGGTTACGAAACTGGTTACAGTCGCAATACGGGACAGCCGAGAAACATCCGAAACAATTTTTTTTTAAAAAAAAAACGCAGATCACTTTGTTCTTTGTCTTTTTACCGAGTAGTTAACCACTAATAGTAAGAGAAAATTTTTAAGTTGTACTAAAAATTTTAAAAAAGAAGTTTTTTTCCGCGTGGATCTGCCGGCAAAACGATCGGTATTCTGTAAATGATTAATTAATTACTAACCGATTAAGGTTTGGTTTGACACAGTTCCTATTATATATATCTATACAGTATATTAGTAAATATTCGATTTATGTACATATCTAGAAAGTGTTTTTGAAGATTTTATTGTAAAATATTTAATATATAAACTGTATAAAAAAAATTTAAATCTTATGACTATTGTATTATAATATATTATAACAGAAGTACCATACAGAAAACTTTTTACTTATAAACAAAAATAATTACCTTTTAAGAGATAGATTAAGAATTTTTATAGTAAAATATTAACAAAAAAAAAAAATTTTATTGATTTTGTAAATATATGGTACATCTTTCTTAATGAATGGAATAAAAGGGAAACATGGAGTGAATGGTTTCAATAATGATTACGATAATAAAGATACCATTTTTATTAAGAAATTTATTATAATATGCATAAACCAGTTTAATCTTGATTGGAGAATATCGTACAGTTTGATTATCATTGCGCGAAAGCGTAAGCTAAAGGTATGATACGAATGATACGTGAATAAAAATAATAGGTTTAATTTTGTATTTCATTCAACAATCCAATCCTCCTCATTAAATTATATTATTTATTTAGATTTACAAATCACAAAAAAAAAAAAAAAATTTTTTTTTTGCGACCACAAAATTTTTTTCACACAAGCGAATGACGCAAAAAAAAAATTTTTTTTTTGCGACCACAAAATTTTTTTCACACAAGCGAATGAATAAATGAAACAAATGAACAAAGAAGAAGAAGAAGAAAGAAATAAATAAATAAATAAACAGATGATAATAATAATAACCTTGTTTTTTTTTCTGCTGGTCTAGAACGTGAGTTCTAAAAAGAATTAGATCTACAAACAAAAACGTAGTTATCTTTAGAAAATATCTTTCAATCAAAAACTTTATTTCTTTCATTATAAAAAGTTAGGTTTGATTTACAGCAGTACAAGTCGTCCAATTTACTTATTATCTTTACAAAAATGGAATCATTTAAAATAAATGAATCCAATTACGATTTCGTTAATAATAGAAAATATATAATAACAAAAAAAAACAAATTTGACCTTTTTAATATTCATTATTAATATTAAACTTTAAAATAATAACTATTTATTATTATTGCTATTTTTATTATATATATGTACAAAGTTTCTATACAAATGTATGACAAGAGTAATTTTGTGATCATAATCGTTCTCAAAAAAGATAATTTTTTTGACCAATTTTTTTTAAAGTTTCAGGGGTAAAAAAAAAAATAAAAATAAATATCAGAAATTCAAAAAAAAAAATCTTTCGAATTAGAGAATTAATATTTGTTGTGCTAATTACACGTGGGTTTGAAAGTTAAACTGATCTATTATTATTCATATATTTATTTATTATATAGTATATATTAATTTATTGGATTCGGATCAGAAAAATTAGCTATCACGTGGATCTAGATCGTCATAAATATTGAAGATAAATAAAGTATATAAAAACGAGTATTTCACAGGTTTCACATGATGAAAGCTGCGCCATTATAAAACCAACCATAAATTCGATCACATATATTGTATTACCATATATGCATGGTACATGAGGAGTTCAAGAAGATAATGTTTGCATAACTGCTGACAGATTTGAAGCCTAAACCCCTATATTACGTTGCGCCGGCGAAACATTTAATTTTTTTAATATACATATATAGAAAGTAACCGATCCTTTATTTACTTTATTATACGAATTTTTGATTCAACATCTTTACTATTTTGTAAATATTTGTTTTTTCTTTTATGGCTTTCTAATCGGTCATTATTTTCTTAGAATGATTGCATTTTATATAGTAAAAGGTGTCTTTTTATATAAAGTTTTTTTTTTTACAATTAAAATTTAAATATAAAGTACATGAAATTTACACTTCTGTTTCCAATTAACAGGTATTTTTATGGTAATTGAGCAGCCTGCGTAACCTTGAGTTGGCTCAAAATTGTTAAACATTTCTTTTTTCTGATTCTTTGATATGTGCATGAGATATTGTTATGCAGCGCATTCCATCACACCCTTGGATAACCATTATATATGTATAATTACGGTCACAAGTACTTTATTATATGAATTTTAATTCATCATCATAATATTTTGTAAATAGATATGGATTTAACGATTGTTAGTTTCTCAGAATGATTTGCATCTTTATGATTGAAAACGATGCTTTTATCTTTTATAAAGATATTTTTTTCGAA
>QKYT01000632.1:30942-44562 GCA_003550305.1 Glomus cerebriforme
AAAAAAAAAAACTCCAATGTAAAACTTTTTCTTTTTTTTTTTTTTTGCGCGTACCTTACGCGTAATTTCGGGAATTTTCTATGAAGAATTTAATTTACGGCGTGTGTTACCTTTTGATACCGGATATGAAAGATTTTTTTCTTGTTAAATTTGTAAGGAATAACCGGAAAATATTGAAAATTGTTTTCTTTTATTTATTTATTTATTGATTGCTTGTGAAACAATTCACATATACTAATAATTCGCGTAAATTCCGATTTTTGCGGTCAAATATGGTTAATTAATTTAATTAACAAAAAAAGTCATGTTATTTAAATGTTGATTTAAAAGATTTTTAGGGAGAGAAAATAATAATAATAATAATAAGGGTAACAAGTAAACCATTTCTCGGAACTTGTAATGATTCTCGTTTTTTTTTGTTTTTTTTTATTTATTAAATAAACGCACGGATCATCCCTAATTTATGCGTTCGAAAATTTCCCCAATAAATTTTTAATTGATTACATAACCATGTTTTTGTGTTTAATTAAATACTTTTTGAGCCGAAATTACTTTATAACGAGAATTAGAAATGTGGCGTAAAATATAAGGATCACAAAACTACTATAATTGATTATAATAATCAATTTCTGCAAATTCTACCAAAGTTTGTCCCGGATTTTCACGGAGAATCCATTTAATCTTTTGACTCAGAATTATTATGTGAATTTAATTATCGTCTTTTAACCGTAAAAAATCAAATGTTATGCCGGGGGGGTCAAAATAAATTAATCAAGAAATTCTTTTAACCGATAAAGTATAGATCTGTCAAATGTTTGTTGATTATATGTTATGATTATAGAAATATTGTGAATGACTTTCAAATAACAGGAGTATCAAATATATATATATATATTTATATATGCAGGGATTTCTTACCCCATTGCAATAATAGGCGGTTTACAATATTTAACGAAATTCTTGTGATACATTACGCAAATTTCCCATATTATAATATCGAGAAAATAGTGTTACATTGAAATTTGTTTTTACTAAATTTGTGTAAAAAAGACCTTATAATAGTGAATAATAAAAAGTTAATAATTAAAATTCATTCACTTTAAAAAAAAAGTTTGTTATCATTTCATGTACGCACAAACAATATTTAATATATTTGAGATTGGTAATGAAATTTATTTACCCTATTTGCTCTTATAAATATAAATATATATATTATATATTAAAAATATTAAAAATTTATCTTATGACTCTCACGAAGTCGATCACTTTAACGTTAATTAAACATATTAATTATTATGTCTAAAATTTTTAAATATCTTAATGTCTCTGAGTTCGTTTTGTTTGATTTTACTATATATATATATTTTTTTTTATCATGTGAATATGTTTAAAAAATTGTACGGCTAAATGTCGGTATTTATTTAATTACTATCAAACCTACAAAGATATCTTTTCACTTTACTTATTTTATTTTTAAAACAAATAAAAATTTCTCTGAATTTGAATCTAACCGGTAGTTTGTGAGACAGGATGTTTATTTTTCCGGCATGATTCATGTTTAGAATATCATAAACAAAGCCACTTTCATTTTATATGTGCAATAAACAGTTTCAACGAATTACAATAATGAATCAAACCAAAAAATAATTTAACCCCATTATAACAATGATTAAATATTATTATTATTATTATTTTGATTCTTCTTTTTTAAAAATAAAAAATTCCTTGCAACAAATAAATAATTAATAAACTTGGTGGGGAAATCTGTTTATTGGTGAAAATCTTAAAAATATTTAATTATGACAACTTTAAGCCGAGAAAAAAAAATCATGACTAAAAAGAAATATTTATATATATAATAACCTTATCTTTCATTCTCATGTGATTTTAAGCATTAATATTGTTATAATTGTTATCATTGTTCTATTTGAGATATCAGATATATCAGATATATTTAAAAATACAATAATATATACATATACATACACAGTACATATACAGTACATACAGTATACAGTACATATATTTATTTATTTATCATTGGTTAATTATCGGAATGAGATTTGCAATTTTTGGGTATTATTTTTTGTTGAAAAGCCGATAATGTTTAATTAAGTTATTTTTTTTGCATTTGATTTATTAAAAAAAATAAATTATTGTGTCACTTTTATTTCCAGGGGACCTGTTCACGGTCATTTCCCTGAAAATAATTTCATCGACGATCGTTTCCCACGATATTTATTAATTTCTTTTTTATTTTGAATATGATAAATTTGTTTTTTTTTATTACATGTTGTAATTGATTAATTTAAATTAACTTGTGTGTTTCAATTAAATTAAATTAAATATAATCTAATCTTTAATCTTTATTCACTATATTCAATTAGCGAATACAGTATACAAATTAATTATCAAATTAATTATTTCGCGTTAATATTATATCAAATATATATTGAATATATTATTTGTTCGAAAATGAAGTCAGTGAAACGATTGTCAGGGAAAATTGATATTATTTGTTCGAAAATGTAAAAGGTTTTATAAGCCAAATAAAAAATTTATTAAATTATTGCAACTTACAAATTTTATAAAAATCATCATTCATATTTTATTCAATAAATTTTTAAAATTAATTCGTCAAAATTTTTTGAAACCTGATTATGTTTACGAAAAAAAAATTATTAATTAACGTAACATGTACATGTATGACAACTCATTCGATTTTCACAAAGTAATAAAACTTTAAATATTCTGGTATCACGTGTTTCAAACTTTTATGCATAATTTTAAGTATATTGTTTATTTGCTTATATTTATATTTTAATATATATTTTTTTTTGAAATAAATTTAATACTTTTCATTAAACCTTAAAAACTAGGTTTTATTAATTACTCTTGTTCAAAAATGGAAAAGAAATACTTCTTGGGATTTCGAGAGGATTATCAAATTAGTAATTGTGATATGTATAGTCGTTATATAAGTAATTTATCCGTCTTTAATATGTAGTTCTCTTGTTGATCTCAACCTTGTATCTTGAAACAAATAAAATTATTGTTTTTTTTTGGTTTACTTTTAATTAATTACCTTCGTTTTTTTTTTATGATTTGAAAGCACAATTATTCTGATCCCTCCGTTGTACGATGTTATGATGTACTAATTTTATTATTAATTGAATGTTCCTGAATAAAAAATGTCGTGATTGTAATACAACATTCTATAAGAATTTGATTCATATTTGACAGACGTTAATTCGGATGAGATCGTGGTGGAAGTAATACACGCGATAGGTTATGATTATTTAAGATTAGTTTTTGACATAATGACTTTTTTTTTTTGAAAAGATTTACTGTATTTCTGTATTTTAAATTGGTTTAAAATATTATATTTCAGAATTTTGAATTATAAAACTTTCTATTAACTTTCAAATTTGTTAGTAATATTTCATTCCTATGTGATTTTATTTCATTTCTATGATTCAATAAAAGTAAGATGAAAATAATAACCAATTGGCTCTTACCAATAATATTCTCTTAATTAATAAAGTAGAAAAATAAATACTATGATATTACCCTTTTAAAATTACAATAACTTTAGTTGTAGAAGAAAATATTATTTCTTAGAATTATTTAATTTTAATAATAATAATATCAAATCAAAAATTATAATTGCTATTGAACCCAATATTCGATAATCAATTTCTTTAAATTGAAATATGTATAATGATTCTCATCAGTTAATGCAACAAGTTGTAATTTTTTTTTAAAAAAAAATTCAATAAATATATTTATTTCTATTTACAATTCTTTTCTCAAATCTTTAACCAATTAATTTTATTTTGTTAATTATAAAAGCACAACTTTTATTTTTATTTTTTAATAAATGTGAGTGCAAATTACAATTTTGATAATCTAGAAAAACGTACTAAACGATTTACTAGACTACTGTAAGCTAACCCCAAACCCATGTCAGGGTACCTTACTTATCTTTTTGAGTGATAAGCATTGGCTCACTCATTTATAAAAGCACAAATAGAATACTGTACTACAGTATTAATATTTAATATATCATTTATTAGTACTCCTTCTGATAACAAAGATATAAAGTACTCCAACATAATGCATTTATTAATATTTTATCTTTTAAATTATAGCGTGGTTCAGATATTTTGAAGAATTTTAAAAAGCTTGAAGTATGGCATTAGTTTGGGCAGCCTGCGCTTTATTACCATATAATACAAATGAAGGAATTTATGGGAAAGCCGGGAAAGGTGATTAAGCGTATTATAATTCAATATATATATTTTATTATTTTTTTGGGAATTAACTCATATAAATTTAGATACACTTTACGGTATATCGTTGAATCTGTATGCGAAATTTAATAAGCGAATAATTTCCTCCTTTGTATTACATTTTTTTTCGAACCTTTTCTTGTTAAATTTAGTTAACCATTTTCATTTTAGTGTTTCTACCAGTATTCATTACCAATTTCCAACAACTAATGCATTACAACTTTGAATATAATTTTTTAATTTATTGAATCGATCTTGATAGATCAGGAAATATACTACTTAAAAAATATCGGTGTGAAACAAACCAAAACATCACAGATTAGCAGCGTTTGGGGTTTTCACAGAACATATCAGACATTCCATTTTTTTTATGCAAATGAAAAAAAAGCAATATATAAAGTTTTAACTTATTATACTTTGAGTTGTTGAAAATCAAACAAAAACTAAAAGGACGAAATCTGTAATTTTATTTTAGTTTACTGATTTTTTTTAAGCTCTTGCAATTATCATTAAATATCAAAGTTCAAGTTTCTCTTTCAGATCGTAATTCAAAATGGAAGGATACTAGTAGAATATAATTATATATAACAAGTCGTTAGCCGAATAAAAGCTGCTAAATGGAATTTTTTAAATTTTTTATATATTTGACAATGCAAACGATAAACGATCGACAGTATCTGATGCATATCAAGTCGTCAACTGTCAAGTGTTACTCGTTTAGCATTTTAAGAATGTCACCAAAAGATTTTATATTTTTGAAAAAGACTCTTTATTCTATTATTAAGGCATTATAAAACTTCAAATGTTTTATTATCTTTATGTTAAATCTTTTTTAAGGCTTTGTTGTAATAAAAATTTATTGAATACAAGGATACAAAAAAAACGAAATAATTTTTACGTAGTACATCCTGCCCTCTATCTTTGGCTGAGATTACTTGAGCGAGGAGGTTATACTTACTTTTTGTTGAACATTGTGAAGTACTATTCAGGGGAAATATTTTACAAGAGAAGTGCCATAATCGAGTTTTCTAACATTATTGTGTTAGAGTTTACTATCCTGAAATTAATTATGTACTATTCCCGTTGGTCATAGTAAAGTTACTATACTCACACGTTCAGTTTTCTTTTTAAGCGCGCCAGGTATTCCACAGAGGAACAGGCTTGCCGACCTTGCTCTCCATCGACGCCATTTTCCAAAATTTGTCTTCCGCGCTCAGTAGGGGCTTGATTTTACGCTTTTCAGCACTGGGAACCTCGGGTTCGAGGCCGATGCAAAATCTGTTCGGAGTGAACACGCCCGACGGATCAAAGGTTTGCTTGATATTGCACAGTCGATCGTACTTTTCTTCTGAATCGTAATAATACCGATGAGCGGCACTCAAGTCCAAATCGTGCGAGCCCCACAAAACGCGACGGTCATCTTCGCAAAATCTGGCATCCGAATTTCCAACCCCCTCATCGTCGTTTTTTTTAACCCAATTTTTCGCCACATCTTGTTGGTAGCTATAGTAAAATGCATCCAACGTGCAGCCAAGTCGTGTGTCTCGCCAACTGAACGAAGTGGGACTGTTGTTTCCGTTTTGGTAAAATCGCGAGCGGGAGCCACCAAAATGCTGAAATTGTGCCGACAAGTTACTTCCTTGAGCTTCGATTTGACTGGATAAAGCATTCACACTCCCGCTGCATCCCTCTTCGATTCGATCGGAAACCCAATCCGTCCACTTGAATTCTCTGAGCCTCTGGGAACTGGCATTGGACGAGTATGTACGCTTAAAGTACGGAAGTTTGAATTCCCGTGTAATTGGAACTATCCAGTGGCCGGTCAACGTAGACAATGGTGTGCATTCCTTGTCACTGACTTGGATTATCCCTTGATCTTTGCCGCCGGCGGCCTCAAGAATACTGTCGATGAAGGTCGAGTCGTAGGTTTGCTTATCTCCTTGCAGATTGGCCCACTGCACGAAAATGACGATCATCGGTGGCCAAGTTACCTGTGGCTGACCCTCTTTGCGATCATATTTCATGTCATAGGTTATCTCATAAGTCGTAAACGGCGGCTCGTCCAACACCGAGATACAATAGTCGTAATCGGCCGGGAATTCATCATCATCGACCATTTTGTTCACCATGATATCCAACAAGTCCTTGAGACGTTGGCGGTCGAATGGGTATGCGGCTCTGAGACCGCGAGAATTCGGGTAGTCTTGATCTTTGAAGACGTGCAGCGTAACGTGGGTAAGCACCCCAAAATTTCCAGGACTCCCACCCAACACGGCGAAAAATAAATCATTATTCTCGTCCTCGGTAATGTCCTTTTTCTCGTCCTCGCTCATGTCCTTGTAGTCCTTGTAAACCCAACGCGCTTTAGTGACTTTATCGTAGACGGTAATAATGCGGAATTTTTCGACATAATCCGAGAGGAGCCCGAAACTTCTGGCCAACTGACCGTATCCTCCAGTTTGGATATGTCCACCCAAATTGACGTACTGACATTGACCATGTGGCACAAATCGATTTTTTTCCCTGAGCTTGGCATTGAACTCGCCCAACGTGAAGCTGACACCGACCGTCACCGACGTGCAATCCGGATTGTTCCATTTAAAATTTTCAAAATCCTTTACAGGATCCTTGTACATGTACGTCTGAGATAAATCGAGTTGAATGTTTTTTCCATTTGTTGACGACGCGCCGCTGTATTGATGACCTCCTGTGCGCACGGCCACAGCGATTCCGTTATCTCTCGCGTAGTTGATAGCTTTGATCACGTCGTTTTCGTTTGCTGCCTTTATAATAGCTGCCGGTTGAATGATGCCATCATCCAAGTACGAGCTCGATGCATATTGATAGCATTCTTCCTGGTAGTCAGCATTATTGGGTTTGATTACCCTGCCATCGAATTCCGGGAACTCCATATTAATTGCAAATTTTTAAACGTTGAGGGAATGCTTAAATATAAAAGAATTGGTGCAAAAATATTCCTGCATATATATAGGTTATCCGTATAACACAAATAATAAGGATGGCAAAAAACGTTTTAAAACAATTTTGGCGTTTTAAAACATGTTTTAAACATGTTTTAAAACATTAAGCACTTTAATAGCCTTTACTACGTAATACAAAAATCACATAAAATGAGAAAGGTTGCCAAAAAAAGGTTGTTTATTGATTACGCAATTTATTATAATAATCATGCCGATCAATGTTTTAAAACAAAAAAAAAAACGATTTAAATTGGTTTAAACCATCTTGTTTTAAAACACGTGCCATCCCTATTTAGACTGGGTAGCCTATTTATTACATATATTTTCATTAACGATTGTTATCTATCTAATCTTTCCCTAAAAGGATTGGGCGTTTCGCTTGGCAAAAACTTATGAAACCATAAAAAGAAAGCGATTAGGTCTATTTTCTATTCAGAAGGTTCTATTGATTGTAAACACAATACTACAATTTTGTAAAAAAGAGGGGATACAGGCCTAGAAATCGCAGGTGTTTCTACAGACGATGGTGTCACAACAATCCTCACCAATGAAATAATTTTTTATTTTTCTAACGACGTCATCCCAAAAGAGATGTTTCTTTTTATCTGGAGTGGCATGGAACTCAGCGTTTCTTTCTTTTCTTTCATTGATGAGGAAGCGAACCTGGGCATCGTTCCACTCATCAGAAGACATTTTTACATGGTGAGAAACCAGCGTGTGAGAGGGATCCAACTCGGCGTCATGGATCTCATGTAATACAAATTATTTAGCCGTCAAGTGACTCGGATCTAATCATGACGTCAGGAAAATCGGCCAATCTACATGCATGTGAATTCTCCGGCCTCGAATAAAATATCATATTTTATTATAATATACTTGATACAATCTGCTATAAATCGCTAAAATTCAGTTAAAAACACATAAATTGATATAAATCACTAATTTGTTAATAATTATGCCCGGTCAAACTATTAAAATTATTTTAGATAAAGTTTATAATAAAACTATACCTAAACCTATCAATCTCCAACCTGGATATGATATGAAACATGTTGTTAACTATCAACATTATACTGATGTCTATCAGATTGAAAAAGTGGTTGAAATAGAAAAGCAATATGATAATTTATCTATTATTAAACCTCATGAAATGCCACAGCAGTGGGCTTGTCTATATTTACTATTAACATCGCAGGTACAAACAAATTACTTCTATTTTTTATATATATTCATAAATTGCTCATATTCTGCTCCATCTATTTCTAGGCAATGTTATGGAACTTTATGCTATGCAAAAAGAATTGGGTATTTACAAATACTGTTTAATAGAAGAAGTAACAATTCCATTCACATGACTTCACCGAGTGCTGTAAACTACCCCAGCGTAACCACCAAAAATTTCACGATCACATGATATTTGTGGCGCATATAGTACATATACTAAAAATTTACCGCAACAAAATAAAATTTTTAAATTTTCACATTAAATTTACGAACTATTTATTGTAATTAAAAAAAACTGAATTATTGAAATGGACCTTGACTTTTTCCAAATAAAACTTTATTTTTGTTTTCTATAAACTTTGTTATACAATTTTTTTCAAATAAAAAAATGGTGTTCGCTAGTAATTTTAAAATTCCCGTAAACTCAAATACCTGATCTAAGCTATTGCTTTTGCAAAGTTCCAAAAATAACATTTTCTAGTCAATAAATAAATAATATCAATATCAATAGAAAATTTATAAAATAAACGGATAATTTACAAAAAAAAACTTTATATTACATACCATCCTTTGAGACTCTGACATTAAAGCCAATGTAAATAATAAAACTATCATAAATCCCCAACTGCAGCCCTTCTTANTTATGGAGAATGGTAATAAAATATTCATATGCGCGCAGAATAGATTTTACTCTAAAAATGAACTTTATTCTTGAAACTAAAAAATGAAATTAACCAATTAACCTTAATTCAAAAATTCACAGCAATTAAATCTAAATAATAAAATAAATTACATCTATATCTGCAAGACTACAACACAGAATGAAATTACTGACCTTTAATTTAAAAATCGTGTATTATGAGAATGTTCTTTCCATGTTAACGGCATTGTGCGANGATGACGATATGATTCAATTTCTCGAACCATATTTTCAACTGATACAAAATTTCGTTCTACTCCCTTAATCCACTGAGAATTTCTAGTTTCTTTATGCTCCTTTAGGAAACTCAAAGCTTTTGTTGTAATATCAATAAGTCGGTCATAAATAATAACATGTTCCTCCCAAGCCTCTTCATTTAAATTAGTATCTTCAGAAGTTGCTGTAGTTCTCATAACGAAGCTTGTTTCATAAGGAATTTCATGTGTGCTCTCCTGTATAAATGGGCAACTATGATTTCGCTGTATTTTATGAAAGAAATCCACATTTACTACCCCCTTTAATTGAATTAAATGCTTGCAAATCATGAACCGATTTGTTAAAAAATATGGACAGCCACAAACCCAATATTGAATATTGGTCGCATAAGTATTTTCCAAATTCGTATCATGACTGCTCAGCCGCTTCCATTCAGCTTTAAATTGTTTTTTCCACTCTGGATTCTCCCTTCCAACCAGTAATTGCTGAAATTTTCGGTCTTGAAGTGGTATCATTTTACATAAAATAATATAAGTAACAAGATCAAGACGAGGACGGAAAAATTTATATAGAAAGTCTCGTTTTAAAACTTTCCAGTGTCCTTCAATAAACATTGTTGTCTTGAGAATTGAAATAGTTTTATAGGTTGATCTTGCCCATAATTTCCAACGGCCATCGCTATACCACTCTTTCCATAAGTATACCCAAAGGCGTAATAAGGAATGTTGTTTACAGAAATCATAAATTTCTTTTACAGCTTGTTCTCGTATTTGAGTACTTGTTAAATACTCTCCCATTGAATTTGGTATCAAAGAATGTTGATGTAAATGTCTATCCATAATTTCCCATACTTTTTTACGAAGTTCTTTTGGGCAAATTTTTTCAGATGTTGTTTCTATTGTCGGTGCAAATGCAATTTCAATAAAAGGAAATTTTTCATGTGCAGCAAGTGAATCATATATAATTTGTTGTGCTTTTTTGGAATCCTTTAACTTTGTTTCAATAGCACGATGCACATGCCATCGGCATAATTGAATTTTTATACTTGGCCATATACGTTGTGCTGCAGAAATCTGTGCAAAATCCTTATCTGTCAAAAAAAACTCTGGTTCTACATGTTTGCGAAGGCGAATTTCCATTAAAAAAGCTGCTATAGTATCTGTTCGTACCCATCCATTACAATTACCATTGTTTTCAAGAAACAGATATGCCAATGGAAATCCAGTCCCATTCACTTCTGCATGAAAATCATAAAGTTCAAATTTCAAATTATTTGTATTGTCTAAATAAAAAAAAACAAAAAAAAGGTTAATAAAGATACTTTTTTAATTCCCGAATAAAAGTTTTTAATAAAAAAAGAAAAGATCTACTTACAAGTAGCATCAATTCCGCACTCATATAAATGAATTTTATTTTTTTCAATTATTTTATCTAAACCTGTCATAAATCCAATAGCCTGTATTGGAGACTCCAAATAAAGTATTATTTCAAAGTTATATTCCTCAAGCCATTTTTTTGCTGAGATAAATGCATTTTCATCACGCTTATAATAATCTGTCATAAATTTTGACCACCAAAAATGAACTTGTTTTTGGCGAATTGATAAATCCATTCCATTAGAAACAAGTTTGGCATAAATCTCACGAGGTAAAAGATTGATATTTTCTTTAATGAAATTTTTAATTGAATCTGATACAGAATAATCTGGAGGAGGTGGATGAGGATATTTATGAATTATGTGAATTTGAAAGATGTTTACTGCCAAATTAAGGTTAATCTTGAGCATTCCATCACATTCAAATCGCTCCCTCAATGGTGTATCACGTTGATGCTTTTGATCTTCATGCTTACGTGGTTTTTTTCTAAGATTTGTTCGCTGAGAACAGAAATACCAATAAGATATAGAGTTTTGATTCTGATGCTCATATTTTTTATGATGTTCATATTTTTTATGAAAGCTAATAAAGTATTAAATATTTTAATATTTTATTAATATAAAATAATAATATAATCCAAATTTAATGGTTACTTACTTCCAGGAATAATCATCTACTTCAGAAACTTGCTTTACAATTTCATTAGCAATTTCTTTTGGTAATCCAATAAATAAGGAAGAATCAACAATACATGCGATGTTTATTTGAGAATCATCTACATTTTCTCCGTTTCCAATAAATTCTTCTAGTAGTTCAGAATAAAAGTCAAGAAATTCATCAAAATTGGTAAATTGTGTTACAGGTTCAACATTTTCGGCATTATTTTCTTGCATATGTTTTGATTTTTTTTGTTGGTTTGTACGACAATAAATACAAGTANGAAATAGTTTACTATTCGGCTTATCATTAAGATAAAGTTCGATAGGTAAAATTTTACGGCAACTGGAGCATGTTTGTGATTTATTATTTTGTTCTTGAGAGACCATCTATTAAAAATAGAATCACAATATACAATATATAGTATTAATATTAATTAATAAGTAAAATTAATGATAAAATTAATGATAAAAAATTTATTATATAAAACAAATTTCAAGTAACTACAGTTTTAATCTTTAAATGTAATGCTTTTTTTTCAAACTTTTAACTCTTCTTACAGTATTATTTAGTAAAATAACATTTGAAGNATAAATTAATAAANGCGAAAATACTCTATATAATTAATTAATTTTACGTACATTAAGCAAAATAATAGTATTCTATATACTAGATTTTCACCAAGTTTGACTTTTAAATAAAGTTTTTACCCAAAAACTCGGTCTTTTTTTAATTTTTTATATAGAGNATATTTTAAACTTTTGAAAACTGGTGCAAAATCGACTTACTTGTATAGAGTTAATGCCTTCCATATCNTTTCACAAAGTTGTGTAACTTTTTAAAACTTTAATTTTAAAGTTGAAAATATAAAAGATGATAAAATTGATATAAGAAGTCTATTACACTTTCGATAAGTCAAAGTAAAAAAAACAATCGTCAGAGAGACTAGAAAGTGTGAGAAAAATTGAAAAAAAATCTCAGGAGATATTATTATGCTTATCAAAGCACAACCACACAAGATCGTGTATTCGTGTTATTTTTATTTTGACCAATAACTGATGAGGCTGGTAAGCCACACTATCACGTGATCGTGATTTTTTTGGTGGTTACGCTGGGGAAATTGAGTGCTGTATATCTGCTTATACATACTTGATGACTCTAAGAACAGTTGTTGCATGTACAATCCATAAGATATTATATGATTCTGATTCTGGAGATAGTGAACATAGTTCTAAAGAAATGGTAGTGACAGTTTCGACCCCAAAAAATTCATAGAATAGAAATCGATTCCATACATGCAATTATATGTATTTTATTTTCGTGTGATATGACACGCTATTATTAATAAAAATTATTTTTGAAATTCTATGAAATTCCAATTTTTTGTGCAATGTATAAATATATAATGGTATTTAATTAGGCATATTCTGACTTACTAACCAAATTGCCAGCTTTTTTAATAAATGAAACATGGGTATGTCTCACATCATAAAAACATAATCCATTATCTGAGATAGAAGCAGTAAAATTAACCCAATTGTAGAGTCATTTTTAAAACATAAAGCTAATAGATATCAGAAAAGATTAATATGTCAAAAATGAACTCAAAGTTGGCTGGAGTGCTCAATATCATTATCATTCAAAAAAATACCATGCATATATGTTACAGATAGTAATGCTTAAACTGGTAGTATCACGTATCATCAGGAAATTTTTTCAGGGGATATATAGCGATATATATCTCTTCATCGTTATTTATCACATTAATTATAATATGTGATATACTGTATAATAATATATATGGTATTGGACTTAGCCAACCTCATATAATACATCATATTATAGAATTTCAGTTTAGCTACTGTAATATTTTCAAAATACATACTTTTTCGTAGCTCATTAATCATCATTTTAATAGGGTTAAAGTCCAGTGGTGGGTTTTGGACTTGTCCAATTGCTTTTTTCAATTGGACAGTTTTGGACTGTCCAAAACCAGTTCTGGACAGTCCAAAATTGTCCAAAATTTCTATGAGTTTTGGACTGTCCAAAACTTGTCCAAAACTGTCCAAAACTGTCCAAAACCCATATTTGGTAAATCATAGATCGATCAAATAATCTTTTTTTCTTTTCGCTCCACATTCTAGGTTTCCAATCACTTTATTTTTATCTACACC
>QKYT01000632.1:44702-64517 GCA_003550305.1 Glomus cerebriforme
ATTATCTTTTTAAATTTTTATTTTAATTATATTATGCAAGATCCTCTAATAAATCTTTTCTTTCTTAAATGATTTACTAATTTATAATATTAGCCAAAATTAGTTATAATTCTAGCCAGAATTAACTTTAAATCATGTGATCTGTCCAAAACCTGTCCATTGAAAAAAGGTTTTGGTTTTGGACAGGTTTTGGGCAGGGTTTTGGACAAATGTCCAAAACGTCAATTTGTCCAATTGCCCAACACTGGGTTAAACCCTACTTTTTTATATTTTTAAATTACGGAAACTTTTTATACAAGTGTTGAAAAAAAACAAATAATGTTGCTATCGAAATTTAATATTGATAAACGAGAACATATCGGAACGGATGAATTTTTTTTTAATAAACGGGTGAACCTGTTTTTGGTAGTTGCCACTTTCATTTAAATTTCTAATATATTATGTTTTGATGATCTTAACCACTTTATCCATATTTGGCAGCAATGTTTAGGCATCACAATGTGTCAATTATGTCTATTTTTACCGCTTATTCTGGGAACTTGGAATATTTTTTTTTATTTTGTTACTCATTATATAACGCACCTTGCATTTTGTGCAGGTATGTAGAAAATAAACCTAATTTTTTTTTTTGTACGATATTAAAATATTGATATTAAATTAATTTTTTATTAAATAAAATTTTTAAGTGTATAAATGGATACAATGATATGATTAATATTTACATTAACGTTGCAAATTATTTACATTCTACAATAATATGATAAAGTATTAAAAATTACAATAGTATTATAATGATATTTAAAAATGTTTCGTTCCTTACACAATTTCCTCAATTTCCGTTACTTCATTATCCTGATCAACTTCTATTGTTATTTCTTCTTCCGAAATTGTTGATAGCATGGTAGGGAATTTAACTGAATTAACTTGTCTTATTGTGTTTGGTATGGTAACTTGTTTCGTTGTGGTTGGTAACAAAACTTGTTTCATTGTGGTTGGTAACGTAGCTTGTCTCATGATGTTTGGTGGCGTAACTTGTTTCATTGTGTTTGGTGGATTCATCTCTCTAAAAGTTGATGTAAGTGATGGAGGCCTTGCAAATAAGAAACTATCACCTCTGAAATATGATTCGGATTTAAAAATGAGTTTTTCGGGACTGCCATAATAAAAACTAGGTAAAAAAATTGTGGGCGAATCACTTTTGGCGAAGATCAGAAATAAAAGCATTCCACTGTAATATAAAAAAAATAAATAATTAGTATTACGATCAATCCGGAATACTCGTTTAATAACTGTGAGAAATAAAACATACATAAATGATTGAATGAAATCTTCCATCTCTATTTTATTTTCTGGATATTTTATATATTGAGACATAATCCTTGATAATAAAGAGATTCCAATAAAGTTCAAGTACATAACACCACACATAAATAATCGTAATGCATGTCCTAGTCTTAATGCTGTCCATCGATTTTTTCTCACAGAAAATTGTTGCCAACGTTTCCATAATATTGCACTTGCGAAAACTATAATTATTAAAAGAAAAAATTCAATATTTAATTAAAAAAAAAAAAAAAAAATTTAACAAATTTCTTACAAGTAAATATTAACGCTATACAAAATAATGGTGGAATTATTATTAAATATGTTATTCGATGTAATTTAGAATTTGAAGGTTTACAAAGTAATTCCGTAACTCGTACGTCAAAATTGCCATTTACATAATCATCAGCGAATGAAAATACGGTAAAACAAAAAGTAAAAGTCCAAATAAAACTTGAAATTATCCAAAAATGTTTTTTTTCTATTAAAATATCTCTATTTTCGATTGCGTGCCAAATATAAAATCCCAACACAATAGGAAATATTTGTAAAGGATAAAAAAAGAATAAAGTTATTATTTGTTGTATTATACATAAAATTTGCGTATCAAATGCTTTAATGATCATGTCATCGCCATATTTTAATACGACTGGTAAAAGTCCTATCGTGTATCCCCACGCTGCTATATATAATTGAAACTGAGTATATTTGGTGAAATGATTAGGTGAAACATATAATTTAATGATGAGAAAGGTTAATAATAATAAACTTATGAAGTTTAATGATATGTATGTGATTACAACGGGTGAATACTTTGACATTTTGATACAACTTTCTTAAAGAATGACTGGGAAAAAAGAACAGAAAAACCCAAATAGAATGTAAAATTATGGCTCTTTTTTTTAAAAATAAAATTAATATTAATACTCCTTCTTAACGCGTATTTTGTATGATATTATTTGAATATTTATAGTTTTTTCATAGTTTATTGATGATTATCAATCTCTGTGTTTAAACTAGACCTTAGAAGGAAATTCTTTCAACATGTTTACGTGTCCCTATTTTTTCCGAACTCCTTTTTATGTACTTTATTGATAAAAATAAACATTCGAGAATGAAATAATCGGAGTTTTAATTCCGATTTATCAGTTATCGGATATTAAGTTTTAAACTTCTTTACTTCTTTGGAAGGTTAATCAAATTCAAGTCATACAGAGTAACAGCACGAGAATCTTCTTTCAAACAGATGGATATAACGCATAGAATGACGTTCTCAGAACCTCGGAAGTTCCGATATACGCGCCACATTTGGATTTCAATGTTTTGATCGACAATGCACGGGAAATTATTATTTTTGATTATCACTTTATTATATGCCGCAGTCATACTTTAATATTGTTCATCTTTTAAAGAAAGATGCTCCTTTACACTCGGACATTAGGTGTCTACAGTAGGACGCAGTTTTTCTATTCCTGCGCCACAAAAATTTCTGCCTGATTATCCTAATAGGATCGAAACCCAAACCCCATACTCACTAAATTTCAAGTTAATAATTTAAAAGACATTTTCTTTTATTAAATGATTATTCATTATTTTGGATAAAAAAAAATTATTAAGGTCAATAAAATTCTTTTGATCTCAAAAATTATTGAAAAAATTCAAATCCTTCGAAATATACTTATATACCCGCGTAGTGAATTTATATACCGTATATAAGTAAATATATTAATATTGATCACATAAAAGTTTTTTCATTTGCACACTTTCTTGGGGCTGCAAGAACATTAACGCCAAGTGCCACAAATTGACAAAGGGTTTCAAGGTATGATGATCAAGAAGACCATGGTCTTCTCTTTAATTATGATTTCCGAGTTAGATAAATTTTCGTTTAGAAGGCTGACATTTCCAATACAAGATATTTCGAAGGATTTTTTTATTTGATCTTTATATTTTTTTAGGCCTTAGAAGTTTTAAGCTTTTACCATAGTATTGTGAATCTTGCCAATAAAAGTGACCCCCTGTCGTACTGTATCTTGGCTAAGTCTTTTTATTTTCATAAATTATTAACAATACGGATTTCTCTGATGTATTATTATTAAATCAATAGTTTCAAAATTTCCAAATAATCTGTTTTCCATATAGAACGATAAAAAGTTGAATCGAAAATGCCATTGAGATTTCATTATTATCGATTATCTCATCACACAGAATTGATGTTGGATCTTATTTTTGATTTGTCTTAAGTCTAACAGTTCGATAAATCAATTTATATGAATTATAGAGTCCTATTATTTAATGGATTAATTCTGACTCTAATCGACAAAAGATAATGATGGAATTTTGAAAGGTCAAAATTTGAATATTAAAAATGTAGCGTGTAAATTAATATTTAAGTAATGAAACAAAAAAGAATATAAAATACTTATTGGAAATACGGATTTCAAGATAGTTTTACAAATTGGCAACCTGAATGCATTGGCCGGGTTCGGATTGAATTTTAGGCAAAAACATATATAGGTCCGGATCCGGGTTTGATTTCGGGCCCATGGGGTTTTATGTACGTTTTAAATATAACAACCATTATTCGATTAATCTTATATTAAGAAATAACACAATTATGAAAAAATTCTCATATTAATTAAAAGTTCACCGTAAACAAATTTCAAATAAAGTTTATATTAAATATTAATATAATGTATTTAATCGAAAACTTTCAAGAAGCGGTTGAACATTTTACAGATAGGTTCGATTATTCTTAAGGTGTCTAAATAGTAAAGCATTATTTCAAAATACTTTAGGATGGTGTATTTCTCAGCATTATTACAGATTTGACATTATCAAGCCTCAAACTAAAAAAAATTCTCTCCTTTATATATATATATACATATAATGTGCAATCACTATTATAGATAAAACAATACTATAACTACTAAAAATCGGGGAACACTATAAATAGAATGAATGAAAATACACTTTAAAAAAAGGTTCGGCAATATCTATATTTTAATATTATATTTTAGACTCGTTTTCTATTATGATGGGGCCAGTGACTGACATAGAAGAGAGAGAACATGATCGAATATTTATAGCCACTTTCAGAACTATCGTTATATCCATATGTAGCAAATGTAGATAGATTTTTTGAAATGCAACAATAACTTGGAACTTGAATACTTGATGCAGAAGAGGTAAGAAGAAAATCGATGGTAGAGTCTTTTCTCACCTAAGTAAAGTTCAATTTACAAAAGCAAGATCGAAATTGTGACTATTGTGAGTTTCATTGGGATTATCAATAAATGAAAGTTAAGACCGTATTCCTTATACAAAATCGAAGGTATATTATCAAACTAGCAAAATAAAACAAAAATCAAGCAGTTTAATCCAGATAGACTGTTTTTGTATTGTCATTGCATCAGTAGAGAAAATAACTTAAACTTCAAACCCATTTTGATAATATCTGAAGACACTAACTCAGCATTACTCCAATGTGGAATGTGGATGTAAAACCATGCGATACGAATATATTTCATCCATCAATCTTTTATATTATAAATCAAGTTAATTAAGAAGTTATCATTGCGCAAATTGTTGGTACTGAAGCAGGAGACCGTGTTGATTTTGCGATTACAGTAGAGAAACAGGAGAATTTCTTTACACTACTAAAGGGAAGTCACAAAATGGGACTTTGGGCTATATGCATATTGTGCAAGAATGAAATTATTCTGATTATTTTTATGATTATCTTTACGGGAATTATTTCAAGCACTTTCTTGTATAGAGTATAGACACTGTACAGTGTACACGACCCTAGAACAAAATATTCCAAAAACCTGAAAAAATTTTAGGAGTAATCATTGGATTATTATTTGATAGAGTCAGTGTGAAATAATCCAATTAGTAAGAGGGGCTATTCTCTCCCCCTAATATGTGAATAGCCTTTAATAAAATAAAGGTCTATATTTGCAATGGGCAATTTGCATGTAAAAAATAAATCAGCTTATTATTTATTAATAAATTGTGACCCCGGTTCTTCAGTCCAGACTCCAAATCGAAAATTATACAAAGGTTTTATGATAAATTGTGTTATTAATTCAGCCATCGATTCATTATTGATACGTTTTTTTCTAACTTTGTATCGTGGTCTATGATTTTTTTTAAAAAAAAGCTCTCGTTTCAAAAGCAAAAAAATAGACAAATTTTATAATAATCTTCTAGATTTCACTACTATATATACTGTATAAACCAGACCAGAAAGTATCGATACCTGTAAGAATTGACCTCTTCATGAGATTTTTGATTTTTTCATAATGTATTTAAGTATTTGATTGAGAACTGGCTGCGAAAAAAACCTGTCACACCATACTCTCAGCATGACCATTGGCACATGATTTGCGCGGTATAATAGGCTATATTATTTTTGCATTACAAAGTTAGGATATTTGACAGGAACTATTTTAAACCATAATACCGATGCGCAATTACCAGTTCTCGTACTTGCGCCAACCGGAGTAACAGCGTTCAACATTCACAGAGTAACGATCCACTCGACGGTGTAGAATATTTAATTATAGATGAAAAAAGTATGGTTTGTCGTCGTATGCTTGCCCGTTTTGATATTTATAACGCGAATATTAACATTAGGTAAGCATATCAATTAAGGAGAATTTGTTCTTAGAAGGTTCCATAGCACATTTTCACATGAATTTAAATATCTTTTAATAAATTAATTATTAAATTAATATATAATAAGATCATAAAAATATTAACAGCACATCTTATGGCTCATATTTCTATTTTAGGTCTAACAAATATTACAAAATAATCCTCCTCAATCCCTTCTTTGTATCCGGGAGAAATAATATTTACAACTTCTTCATCTCCTTCAAACTCTCCTCTTCTCACCATTTTTACTTTTGGTAGTTTCATTTTCCCAGCTATCAAAGGAAAACAATTTACTCTAAAACAATACTCTCCCATACCCGGTACACTAAAATGCGTTTGTTTATATCCAGAGAAGACAAAAGAATCATTCACTTCTATGATCACATGTATTTTCTTTTCAGATGATGTCCAGTTTACTATCTTATATATAAGAGTAAACAGTTGTCCTACTTTTGGGTTTGGCGGAATTCTTATAAATGCCGAAATTTCTGTCTTCTTTCTTATCAATTGTGGTACTATCATGGTTGATTCTGTACAAGGAATTTCAATGTCTTTGACTACAGATGACTGTTGTTTTCTTTTCCATTGTATTACCAGTAATCCTATATCTATATTTAGCTTTTTGATGTCCATTAAAGTCAATTCTAACAAATAATTTACATTATATACATTTCCTTGTTTCCAAACTTATAAGTATAATAATATCAGTAAACATTAAATATAAACATATAATAAATCAATACCAATATACAAACCTTGTTCTTGAAAATCATTATCTATTTCAATCGATGATGCTGCTATTTCCATTTTTGTCTGCGCGTTGGCTTGATCCAACTAAAAATTATTTATATTAGTAAATAAATAATATAATACGTATACATTTATATTAAACCATAATAGAGTTGTAAACATTTTACCAAAATTAAATCAATATCGGATATTGAAATCTCCCATGGACTTGTGGTAGTAATCTTTGCAACTAAAAGATGTTTCTCAACCCATTCCAAAGAATTCCCTGAATTTCCTGTAGTAAAAATTTCACTTTGTGGTGATATATTAAAAGAAAAGACGAAAGGTGCAATAAAATGTATTCTAAAATCTTCCTTCTTTTCGATCCATCCTCGTGCTGGAAATGGTGTAGATGGCACTGAACTAGTGGATGCATAATAAACTGTTAATTGAAGCGTTCGTGAAAAACTTGATTTTTTTCCAAGAACATAAACTATTTTCACTACGGATTCTCCTGCTGGTATTACTCCTATATCAATGTCTTTTAAATTATTAGACACATTTGTTGTAGGATCCAAAGTAATAAAATCCTCTGAATCTATGGAATTTGATGGCGCATCCGTAACGATCTCTGCATTCAAAAATGCTTTAACTTCTTCTTGCTCCAAATTAACTACAGTAAGTTCTATTGGATAATGTTCATCCAATAATGCTGGAGCTGAATGTTTAGCTTGTATATCCAATCTGGCTAATTTTTGTGTAATCCTAAAATTTAAATAAATTACAATGGTGAAAAAAAATAATGTCATAATGTAATATTAAAAAAGAATCCATTAATTACTTGATAGAAGTACGTTCCCCTGTTCCATTTAATACCGAATAAATAGGCTTCGTAACTAGTAAAATTGAAAAAAATTTTAATCAAAGAAACTTTATTACCATATCGGTTCTATTTAGTCATAATATACCTTCGCCTTTGGAGTCAAAATCACCAATCAACCATTTACGTTTAGAATGTTCTTCTCGTGTATTCTTCAAGTTAAAATGGAGTTCAACTTTCCATCGTTCCGTTAAAAATCCAAAAGAAACAGCTTGAAGCTATAAATTATAACATCTTTAAACAAAATATCAACCAGAAAAAAAATTTAATTAATAAATGTCTTATGAATTTACCTGCAGATCACCACTTTCTTTTGGCTCAATTGATCCTTCAAATACTTTAGTAATACCTTTACTAAAATTCAAATTGACATCTTTAACCCACACTAATCCCTCCCCTTCAATGTCCTCTTGTAAGCAATTTTTGCAATCGACCCACTCTAATTTTGTATTGTCTTTTTCACCATTTTTTTTATTTCGAAAATAATGGTTAAAGTATGAATCATTATATGAAAAGCGAAGGAAAGCGAACTGCAAAGGAATAGGAGGTGATTCGGCTTGAGTTGTGAATGTAATTTGAAAAAGAGTTTCAGCCCCAATGAATGTTGTGTCATCTTTAAACTGTACACGACAGGTTACTATTATTAAAAAAATTCGTCAAGAAAAAAATATCCTCATAAATTAAAATTTACATAAAAGACAATGTACAAAAAGGATACAGAAAGAATTTATTTCATCCATGTCAATAATAACTTGTCGAAGCTCAGGTAAATTGGCAATCTTCATCTATATATGAAATGATGATGAATGTATATTATAAGATATTAATAAATTTGGAATACATCAGTTATTATCACATACTTTAAAAAGTACATCCATAAGTTCATTGTGAATTTCGATTCGTTTTTGGTTTGATATGGAAAATTCTAAATGAACATGATCCAATTAACAAATATTCAAGAGTTTTTTTTTTAAAAAAATATATATATATATAATAAATGGACTTACGATCCGATAATAATTCGACTAAATATTCTACAACTTTCTCCCAAGTACCAAGTTCCTTAGCACACACTAGAGAACATCTCAATATTGACTCTAGAATTGTATGCCAATGTTCTTTACGATATGTTTTGGCAATTCTTTCAAAAAACCTATATAAAAAAAAATTTAAATATATATTTTATCCTAACAACAAATTTCTTATTAATTTAGTATATACTTTAAAGCTGTTTCATATTTTTCAGCATCCAAATAAGTGTTAGCGATTTCAGAGGCCATATACAGTGTCATACGGCCAGTTTTTTGCGCCTTGAATTGCTCATAACTTTTTGTAAGCAATTCTATTGTTAACGTTGAATGATCTACACTTTGTTCGGCCTCTAAAATATTTTGTGGTGGAAGAACCGAAGTTTCAAATCCTTCTTTTTTCATAAACTATATGAAAGTAAATAATATTAATAAACACATTTAAACCAAATAATTTTAAGGAAAGGATGGTTAAATACTTTTTCTAGAGTTAAAAAATTTTTTCTCCTTAATGAATTATACTTGGCTGCCATGAAATAATAAAATCCTGGATGTTGAAGAACCATCGATGGATTAATTCCAGAACCTATATTGGGGTTATTTGATATACTGAATCTAAAATCCGACGATGTAGTATTATGAGAAATTTTTGCCGGATCTGGAATGGTAAATCCCGACTTAGTAGCGATTTCTAGAACATCAGCAAATATGCGATACTGTTTGGACAACCACGCCCAATACTCAAATGTATCTTCACCAATACCCCACGTATTGGATATATTCCTAAAAGTCGAAACATGTTTATTCAGTTGGGCCAGTGCTTCCGAGGGAGAATCAATATAAAGGTTCAATTTACATATCTAAAATGTTATGATGAAGATTTGGGTAATTTGAAATACAAAATACAATGCATGAGATCAAAAAAAAAAGAACAATTATACAAACTTTCAAACTAATAGTATCAGCAAGAATCCTAGCTTCGGTCCAACGTCTACTTCGAATGGGCAATCCAGTTGCACCTAGTGTAATGGAAGATTGAGGCGCGAAAAGGTCAACAAGAAGATTATAAGCTGATTCATAATAGCTATATACAAATGAAAAATATCAGTCTAAAATAATACTCTAAAATAAGAAATTTCTCTAAGTTTGAAACAATTACTTGATAGCTGTTTCCATATCTTGTCGAAACTCGGCAAAAGTTGCCAATTTGTAATCATATCTAATCATCCATCCTTGAATACTAAGCGGTTGTGGGCTAGTTGAAGGTTTTTCTGAAAGTGATGGTCGCATATTACCATTAGGGGAAGGTAATCTGGATCGCTTCTTCTTTATGCGTTTACCATGTTCCCGATAATAGTTTAATCCATGATCATAAAGAGATTTTTGCAGGCTTTTTTTATTATCAGATCTCAATTTTAGTATTTGATCGAGTAAGAATTTTACAAAATTCACAAATGAATTATATACTTTATCACAAAATCATGCAAATCTCCCTGTTGAGATGGAGGTAACACGAAAAAAGGATTCCTTGCGTCCAATCCACTTACTTTTCGGATATATGATAATCGTTCATCTATCGTTTGATCCTTTAAAAACGCCCGATCATCCATTGATTTATCTTTTAAAATATTTAAAATTCGGCCATAGTTAATTAACATTGAACTTTGATATCGCAAAAATTTCTAAATTAATATTTATACATGCCCATATTTTGCGTTCTAAGTAATATTACAACTGAAAATTTAATTCCTCTCTCAAGTAAGGATTTTCTGTAAAATTATCCAGTTAGCTAAAACGCAAAAAGTCTAATTTAATACTTATATAAAAACCAACCTCTTTTCATTTATTTCCATTGCCAAATTATTATCCTTCTCTCTTTCAATTGGTTCTATTGTACCTAGGGGTTCTTGTACTGGAGAAACTTCTTCTTTTTCTTGTATAGGACCAGATGAAGTATGATGCCACAAGTCATAAAAGCCAACTACAACACTTGGTATTATTTCTCGATGTTTTCTTACCCATATAGGAGGAATTAAACCATCAGGATGAACAGGAGACCCCGGTGTTAATGGTGAAATAGATGAATGTGCAACTGGCATATTTGGATGATGGGTGTGTGCTGGAGGTCTCATCATCGGTTTTCGAGGAGGAAATTGATGATTCTATTACAATTTATTTAAAATAAGGTGGAGAATAATATTATTAAAAATTTTATTTAATTTGTAAAAATACTTCGTTGATTTATATGAAATAAATCAATTTGATTCTCAATTACATTAAATTGCTTTTAAAATACAATTAAAAAAAAAATCTTTTCCATAAAAAGAACTCACACCTTGTCAACAGCAACAATGTGAAAAGCTGCACTTGCATTTTTTCCAGGTCCCCAAACACTAACTTGATTTTTTGCTGTTAAAAGTGCCAGTAAAGTCCTTGACAACTGTTGTCTTGTGGAAATAGGAATTGAAGCTGCACTCAGTGAACTTCTTCGCGATTGAGATTTAGGAATAATGGAAGAACTTTGCACAGAATTAGTTGTAGAAGTAGGTTGCTCTACCAAATCTCTCGCTGTACCTAAACCAAATACAGCCATCAAAGGAACATGCTGTAGAATGAATTCGGGAGGATAATTATCCATAATTGAACTATAAAAGCAACTGAGATAATAGCTGGTCTAATACTGAAGGTTTATCATTTCGGACATGTAGCACAAGATCGTACCACCATTTTAATCGGACTACTTGTATTCGCTTTGTATTCTATAAACGAAAGCACACTAATTTTTTTTTGCTGAATCGCTCAATTGACTAATTATGCGATGGTAAGACTGATAATGATAAATATTTCAATCATTATTCAATTTATTAAATACTTTACTAATGTCTCCATCATTCAGAAAAATATATTTAATATTTTCTTATTTTTTTTATTTTCGTTTCTTTTCGAAACCAATTACAATCTCTTTATCCTCCACATTCCCGAAGAGTTCACCTCACCTCTCCACTGTCTATTTGTTGATTTCGATTATTGCTCACTAATCACATTCTCACTATTTGTAGATTGTTATTGTGTCGGGCATTCTTAGAATTTTGCTGACTACACCTGCTTTCTTGATCTGTCTCACTTATTGAAACAAACGCAATGGTAATCTTATTAAAATCATAGAAAAAGGCACTAGCCTGAGATTGATGTTTTGGATTATGAGTTCCCATAGTTGTAAATTTTCTCAAAAATATTTTACCAGGCAAAAATCAATCGTTTTATATTATTTTTGAACATGGAACTAGGAAAACTACACTGGCCGAATTACATCAAGAAGTGGTATCATATATGTTGATGTTCCACCTAGTGTTAAAGATTTTGGTGAAGCATTTGGAAAAGCTATTAACTTTGCATTTGAAGAGCATATCTCTTTAACAAACAATTGATATGGAAATTGGGCAGTACTTATAGTAAGTTTATATCATTATTGCATTTTTATAACAACCAATATTTTTGACACTAATTTCTTTCTTAATAGACAAATCTAATGATCTGATGTAAATGAGAGCTATAAAAGCCTTTAAACATGCTTTTAAAGTGTATAAAGTATAATAGTATAAAGCCAAACATTATTATGATTTCATAATGTTCATTTTTTTACTTTCTATACATTTCTTCTGAAACTACATCATCTGGATCTTCCGTTGATAAATCGTCATTTAATAGTATGTCTCCTATATAATCTTTTATTTGTTATCTATTGTGTCTTTATAATGTTCATCTTTTTCATTTGTCTGTTTAGGACCCAGAAGATATACATCATCTTCTGAAAGTGTGATTCCTGAAAGTGATATCCATCAATCTCCTCATTGGGATCAAAACGTTAATTTCACTTTAAAGGAGTTATATGATATTGATAAGCATAGAAAAGATTATCTCGATCACAGAATCTCTCAGGCAGAACATATGCTCCTTTCTACTGTTATTCAGGCAGAAAATAGTCTACTTTTTATTATCATTGGCAGCACTGTATCAATTACCTATCATTAGTACTGTTGCTAGTAATTTCAACAACAAATATGAAAATAACAAGATGGTTAATAAAAATAACAAGAGTAACAAGACAGTTAGAAAGGAATAATATCTTAATAGAAGTTTGGATTTTTGGCTTTATTTCATATAGGGGTCATAAAATGCTTGTTGCTGAAATTATTAGACTTATATCTCTATAATAGCTTTTTTTACTAAATAATATTGATTTCTTTTATTTGTGACTTATTTCTTTTACAAAAAATGTAATCTCTACAATAGCTTTATTTTGTTATTTTGTTAAATAAATTTCTTTTATTTGCGATTTATTTCTTTACAAAAATATAATAAAGAACTATTGCTTTCATTTTGAAATATTTTAAAATTTAAAATATGTGTATTAAGAGATTAGTAAACGTGTTTTTCCTTATCCAGATAAACAAAACTTTACAAGATACTGTAGATGCAAAAAATAAATACAAAGTTCAGGATACATGATAAAGTTACCATATTACTATATCTTACATATAGAATCTTTGGGTTGTATGTTTGATATTTATGATTCATTTAAATGATTTAGTTTATCTTGAACTCTTGGCCTCTTGGGTTAATAACAATGTTAAAGTCTATAATGGCTAGTAAAAACTTTTTTTCAGATAGTAGTTTAATCATAATATTTTATTACAGTTAAGGTTACTTACTAAAACTTTCTTAATAATAATTTCCAAAACCTATACAGAAAATGCTAAAATTATATTAAATCATAGTAAAAATTCTGCCAAAACTTTGCTAAAATACTAAAATTCCTATTTGCCAAAACTTATTATAGAATTTTAGAAAAGTTTAGATAGGTAACTTTAGTCACAATTTTTCATAATCTAAAAAATTTTAGCTAAGAGTTCCTATCAAAATCTTAACTAAAATTTTTTACTTGAGTAATATTTACAATGAAATGATTTAATTAGTTCATTAAGTAGCTTAACTATAATTTCAGCTTTTATAATGAATCTTTAGTATAAATATGTAATTATAAAAAAAATTTTATTATACCAAATATTATTAATTTATAAATTACATATATAAAATAATTTTTTTTATAATAAATTTTTTTTTAATATAATAAGAAAATATTATTTATATGTATACTTAAATATTATAATAAAATTTTTTAAAAATTTATAACTATAAGTATGATATTATTTAAAATACTATTAAAATGAAAAATATTTAGAAAAGAGGCTTAAAACCTTATATAAAGATAAAATAAATAATAGTATATGAGTATATAAATTCAATTTGACATTTAAAAGATATTTATAATATATATTCTTTAAATCTATTAAAAGTAATTGCTTTTTTTAATTAAATTATTTAAATATTTATTTAATTAAATTTTAAATAATTATAAATATAAAATTTCAAATAATACTATAAAATCAATCTTAAAAAATTATGAATTTTTTGCAATTAAAGATACAATTTTAGAATTAGAAAAAAAAATATAGTATTAGCAAATTACTATCTGCAACTTCTTAAAATTATATATATTTTAAACAAATATCAATTTTAAACAAATATTTTCAATAAATATGCAAATTTTAATACTAATATTTATTTACTAGTATTTAACTTTATTTCCAATATAAAGATAATTAATACTAATTATTTTTTTTTTAAAAAAACCAAATTAATTTTATTTAAAGTATAATTATTTGTAATATAAAAGTTATTAAAACTAGTAATCAGTTCTTTAATTTCATTTTATATTATTCTAATCCGATATATATTATTTATAAAGAATCATATACTATATCTAAATACCCAAAATTATATTTATTATTACAATTTATATTATAATTATTAATTAAATTTAAATGGTCTTTATCCTAATCTATTAATTTGCCAAAATATATCAACTTTTTAATTAAGATCTAATATTCAGTTTTCTTATGATTGATATAATCTTTAATAGTAGTACAGTCACCACTATTTATAACTTATATATACTGAAAACTTGTTATATTGAATCAAAGTTCTCAGAACTGAATTTTTTATAATTAATTACACTGGTTATACCTAAGGTTGCTTACCAAAACCTAGGGGTTTAGGCAAGATGACGTTTTGCCAAAAAGCGAAATTCTGCTGAAACTATATTAAAATTATATTAAAAAACTTGCGAAACTCTGGAGAAAAGCAAAACTGCCAAAACCTATTATAATTGCCAAAACTACCAAAACTCTGCCAAAACTATAATAAATCTATAATAAAATTTTGACGAAACTAATCGTAGGATTTTGAAGAGATTTAGGCAGGCAATCTTAGTTATACTGAATTTCCATAATAAAATACTATATAATGTATACCGAACCTACTTTAATAATCCAGATATATAAATTATATATTGATTTTATTTTCTATAACAAACAATCATGTGACTATATACAGTCATCCCCCTATATAATCACACCCCTCGGGACTGAAAAAAAAAGTGTGATTATAAAAAACCTATATGATGTGACTATAGAGGAGGTTTTTTTAATAATATTATTAGTAACTTGGGCCAAGCATAAATGTGCTTATAAAGGAAATGTGACTAAACAGAAGGTGTCTATAGAAAAGGATGACTATATTAATTCAGGCTGAATTTATAACGCTAACTAAAATTATCAGTAATTAATATAACCTTTTTTGAAAATTTATATTAAGCGAAATTATAATTCTGGCCAGCACTATAAATTTGGCCAAAATTACCAGGAGTTCAGTATATTATATAACGAATTCACTTTATACTGAACTAAATTTTCTGGAACAGAAGGTTCATTATATCCAATGATGACTGTAATCTATTATTAATAGATATATTAAAAGATTTTTTATTAATTTATTAACAAATTGTTATTTTTATCATAATTCTTATTATCTTTATAATAAAAAATTTTTCTATTATAGAAATAATTATCTGTAAAATCAAATGCATTATTAAGTTTAGCATTTTACTGCTATTTTTTTTTCTTTAAATAGTTTATTATATAAGTACTATCTATTAATTATATTAAATAATAATAAATAATATAAATTTATTCAATAATTTATATACATATTGTTAAAATAGAATAATGTTATAAAATCTAATTAATACTAATTATTGATTTAAAAATGAAATTAAATATTTATATAAAATTTATTCTTAAGATACGAAATTCATGAAGAACAACTTAAATTAAAACTTGAAAATTTTGGAGTAAGTATATTTTAATCTACTCTGTAAGTTTACTTAAAGAAATAAAGTAGATTAAAAATACTAGTTTTGACTTTACATATGAATGAACGAACTTTACCAATTATATCTAAAAATAAATAAATTAATTTTGATAAAAATGAAAAAAGTCAAATAAATCAAAAGTGGTATTCATAACTTCATTTTATACTTTATGTAAATTTGCAAAGTAGGTTAAAATACACTTGTTATATATATTTTGAGAAGTTATATAAGTAAGAAAAAGTTTTATTTAAATAAACAATTTTTTTTAAAGTTATGTGATTTGCTCCTGCTTTAATTATTATTCTCTTTTTATAAATACTTAGATAATATTACACAAACTAAAAGGTAATTTTATTTCTTCAAAATTGAAAATTTAAATTATATAAGATTCTAAAAAAAAAATATTTTTTATCATAAACTTTATTTTTTAATTATAAATTTAAAAAAAATTAATTAAATTATAAAATAATTACAAAAACTAATTTTAAATTTTTAAATTTATTTAATTTATTTTAAATGTAAATTATTTTATAAATATTTAAAATTTTATCTTTATTTATTTTATTATAAAAAAAAAAATAATATTTGATTTAAATCTTATCTAAAATAATTTATCATCATGATAATGCATCCACCCTGTCACATGATCTATTATATCATATAATGTATACTATATAATAATTTGTCATTTCCCTACATTACACTGTAGTTTTCTATTTTTACTATTTATTTTAGAGACAGAATTTTTTCAGTATGATAAATACTATTTGTCACATGTTATTTATCACATATTTAATTTTGCCCAAATTTTATAACACTAACCAAAATTTTCTTATTTGGATCTTAGGTAACATTATACAATCCAAAAAAAACAAAATTGAAATTTTGGGTTACATAAGTTTTTCAAAAAGGCAATTTCATTACAGATCATTTAATTTCAGCTGAAATTATAAATTATATGATATTGATGATGCATTGCCATAGTAATAAATTACAAAATCCATTTAATTATATAATTTATTAATTAAATTTTAAAAAGATATAAATATTTTGCTAAAATTAGTTGGATATCTTTTTATATCTTTTCTAATATATAAATTTATGAAATATTTTTTTAAACATTTAACCATTTTGCAATATCAGAAAGCATAATACAAATCTAATATAGAATTTAAGATTAAAATTAGGCTAGGCTCTTTCTGATATATGAAATTTCTGCTATCATATTTGGTTTAGAATTAAGCCTTAAGATAATAAGAATTATATTATTTATTATATCTTTTTAATCTGATTTTAATCTTATTTAGAATATCAAAATTATACTATTCTATTTACCCTTAAAAAAATATAGAGAGTACTAAAAACTAAAGTATTTAAATGTATTTTTATACTATTTGCCTCTGAGAGTAATTTCAAATATAACTGAACAAAAAAAAGTTATATTTGAGTTATACATACAATATTTTATAATATCTTAGAATTAATTCTAAAAGTGATTTATTTTTAGTTAGCAAAGTAAAAAATTTATATCTAAATTTATTGTAGATATAAATTTTTTTGTATATATATAAAAAAGTTAAAAAGTTATAGAATATATTCTAGTATATTAAGATTTTTATATAATATAAAAAATGATTTTAAAACTAATTCTTAAGCATAAATACTAAATCAAAATTTTTACTTTAAGTATAAAAAAAAAATTGGGTTAGATGTAAATTTTTTATATAAAAATAAGTAAAACAAAAGGCTGTAGTCTAAGTTTTAGTATATTATTAATTTTACAATATACAAGAAATATTTTTAAAATTATTTTTTTTATATAAACTTAAGATCATTAACTTTAACCTTAAGTTGTAAAAAAATTTGGAATAGTTATAAATTTTTTATTATAGAGTAATATATAATTTATTATAGGCAGAGCATAGCAAAATCTTTGTGCAAAATAAAGCAAAGCATAGATAAATAAAACATGAATATAATATATAGTTTACTATAAGTATAAAAAAAAATTAGGATAAGTGTATTTTTTTTTCAGATTAGGTATAAATAAAAGTCTAACTCAAAGAAATTTTATAAAGTTAAAGCTTTTGAGCCTGATCTTAAAACCTATTAATATATTGTATTATATAATAATATCTATTAGTATATTTTCTATAAAGATTAGGTTTAGAGCTAGTTAGCTTATCACAGACTTTGTAAAAAAGATACTTTTTAGCATTCCAATATTCATAATATACTTACTAGCAAAAATTAAGAAGCCATTATCAAAATATTTTATTATGGGCAAAATCAATTACATTAGTCATAATTTTTACTAATAAAATATATGAATTATGTTAAATTACATTTTTATATTCATCAGGAAAATTTTAGAGGCGCAGAACTGCAGAAATCTGCAAAATTTGCAGATTTCTGCTTTTTTTTATGTATTTTTGATACATATTTGCACAGTTCATCAAATAATTTTCTTCAAATTTTTTAATAAAATTTTTAAAAAAAATCTGTAATAATTACTAATATTGCAAATTTGTAAAAAACTTTGCGCAAAAATCTTTGAAGATTTTATTTTATTCTAATAAACTTCAGTTAAACTATTATTTAACTATTTTAAATTTTAGATTTTGAAGTCTTGAATAAAATTGGTAAGTTCTCCAAACTTTATATTTAATCTGCAACATGCAGATTTTTTTCTTTTTTTTTGTTTTTTTTTGCAGGATTCTGAACTCCTCTCATTATTTTCAGACTTTACTTTTAAAGGTAAATAAGTATATATATATTATTAAATGAATGTTTACTAATATTTTTTTATGATTGGAAGTCAAAATATAAGTTCTGAACTCCTTATTTTAAAGGTAATAACTTCAAAATTATATCTTTTTTTTTTTTATTAAATGAATGTTTACTAATATTTTTTTTTATTTTTTAGGTTTCAAGAAACTAAAGTATGACTCTGAACTTCCATTTCGAAGATAAGACTTCAAAATTTTTTTTTTGTTTTTTTTATTAAATGAATATTTACTAGCGTTCTTTTTATTTTTTCTTTATTAGGTTCCAGAAAACTGAAGTATGGCATTAAACTTCCATTTCGAAGGTAAGACTTTAAAATTTTTTTGTTTATTTTTTTCATTAAATGAATATTTACTAATATTTTTTTTGTTTTTTTTCAGGTTTAGAAAACTGAAGTATAGCTCTGGACTTCTATTTCAAAGATAATAACTTCAAAATGGTTTTTTTTTATTTTATTATTTTTTTTATTAAATGAATATTTATTAACATTGGCAAATTTATTAGTCTGCAAATCTGCACAAGTCTGCAATATGATAATCCTGTACAGATCTTTGAATATACCATCAAACTTTGAAAAAAAAAAATTTATGATTTCTGTGCAAATTATTTAAGTATTAAAAATCTGTATAGAATTTTACAAAGCAAATCTTCGAAATAACTTCATTTGTAAATTTTTACTATATTTCTGTTTATTATTATCATTTTAATAAAATTGTATTTAAAACTAAATATTTTTTATTTTGTAAAAATTTTGATACATTTTGTAATAAAATATTTTTAGNGNTATTAAAACTCAGTATTAAAACTTTTCTAAGTTCTTTTAATTTAAAAAGTTCCTATCCAAATTAGCGATCTAAAATATTATGTGATATTTATCAATTCGAAGTTTAGCAAATGTATTATTAATAAATGATATTTTTAAATAATTTACCATAGTGTTATAATCATTGTCGTCCATTGTTGCTTCGCTTCCTTCAGCTTATAATTTTCAGGTCAAATCTAAAGCTAAAATTCTACAAAAAAGTAAGAAATGTTACATTAATAACAGTTCTTTAATAAAAAAAAACCTATATCTATCTTCTCCAATACAATGTACTAGGGTTCCGCAAATTCAAATCAAATCGAATATAAGC
>QKYT01000633.1:0-23223 GCA_003550305.1 Glomus cerebriforme
AAATTCAGAAAATAGTTTAAAAATTAGTTTAGAAGATTATTAAAAATTTAAGAATTAGTTTAAAAATTAGTTTAAAAATTCAAACTAATTTAGAAAATAATTATAAATTTAAAAGAATAACTTTAGTCTTAATGAAGTAATTTAAATAGTAGTAAATTCATGATTTTATTATTAATATTAATAGATAGAGATATACTTTAATAGTAACCCTTACAAACCCATCAGAAAGCCACATCAGTGGCACAGCTGAACCACTGATTTTATTGGGTTTGTTTATGTGCATCACTTGTATCACTTGTTTTATTTATGAGTCAATACTATTTTGTGTAACTTATTCTACACATTATGAAATTATAAACTGAACCAAAATTTTGTCTTAGAATATAAAACGTGTTTTTCTAAAAAAATAATTTAAATTTTAAAGTGAAATTTTATCAATGAATTTGGTATGAATGTTAGATAATTTTATTAGTATTTTTAAATTACTTTTTTTAAAAAAAAAACATTTTTTTTTAGGAAATTTCTGAAAATTTTATTAATACCAATGTATTAGAAGTTAAAATTTATTTGGATTAAAGTAGTGTTATTAAACATGCTGAGAGTCTTTTATGGTAAGAAATACTCACATTTTCGCTTAATTATGATCAATCTGGTGGTAGCATAGATATAGACAATCTATCTTTCATAAAATCTGATACTTCAACATAGTTTCTTAAGTCAAACGCTAAGTTGAGAAGTAATTTAATCTTTCATCGAGCTATGTAAATATGTGCATGTGCTGAAAAGTTCAAAGGCAGTAATAATAATGAACAAATTAATACAGAAACTCTATCTCAACAAGAATTATTTTTGATTTAATGTGATAAAGACAATAATAGAAAAAGAAACCAAGTAAGAAAAGGAATTTGGATGAAAAAAAGTAACAAGATATTATATCCTAGAGCACTGTATGCAGTGCAATATTTTAATATTATGACAAAAGAGCCTGGAATGTGCATGTTTACTTTAGAAATCAGTATAGAGATGAATATAAAACACATTCCTTTACATTAAAAACTAATTCACAAATAATTTAATGGGNTTNTTTACTNATTAAAATNGGACACAGTATTGAAGAAATCATGAGGTTTTGGCTACATCCAAAGCTAATATCTATTGATGCTTTAAAACCTCCTATTAAACCTGAAGGATTTTTGGATTCAACATGGAATTTGACAGAAAAATGTGTAGAAAATGTTATTCAAAAATTTAGGCATGATTCTTATTTAGATGCTAATAACAAAATTTCTACAGAACTTTTACTAAAAAACTTATTATGTTTAGAGTCAAAACAACCACTATTTGATATAAATAATATATCACCAAATAATTCCATTTTGTTTTGGCAGCAGCAACAATGCTTTTGTCACAAAAATTCAAAAGAAAAAAGATACTATAAGACTGCAGATTGTAAGAATACCATCCAAAATTCCAAAATACAAAATCCTGACAGGCCAAAATCCCAACACTTGAAATCCCGACAGGTATAAAATCCTGAAACTCAAAATTCTAATAGGATCAAAATCCCAATAAGTACAAAATCCTGAAATTGGCCCGCATTAAGCTTTAATGCCGCCCAGAATTAAGTTTCAGGATTTTTTTCAGAAATTTAATAAATCACGAATTATAATTCCGGTCAGCATTAAAGCTTAATGTGGGCCAATTTTTTGGGATTTCGTACCTGTTGGGATTTTGACCCTGTTGGGATTTTGGATTTCAGGATTTTGAGTTTCAGGATTTTAGCCTATCGGGATTTTGAGTTTCAGGATTTTGTACCTATAGTTGTAGCCAAAATTATTTTAGTATTACAGAAATCCGTAATTACGTAATTCTGTAATTATTAAGTAATTCATCAAAAAAATTCCGAATTCCGTAATTAATTTCGTATTACGAAAATATTTGGCCAGAATTAACCTTAATTTTGGCNGAATTATATTTAGAAAATTTAATAAATAATAACTCAGTATCTAGTAATCTGTTTTGGATGATCTTACCACCATTCGATTCGTCTCAGTATGGTGATTCTAATGGTATTAAGATCATTTAATTTCAATTACTAGATTGTATTCTAATATCAATAATTATTAAACATTTATAGTATTATAACTTTGTCAATATTAATACTAGAAATATGATTTTACCACCATTAGAATCGTCTCATCATAATGAATCATAATAAATTCATTTAAATCTAATCATTGGATTATGCTCTGACTTCAATAATCTTTAAATGTTTATAATATTTTAATTTTATCAATAACGAAGTTAGAGAAATGAAACACATACCATTAGATTCGTCTCAATGAAACAAATTTAATGGTGGTAAGATCAATAAAATTAGATTACTAAATCATGAATAAATGTTAATTTTGAATTGTTACATAAAATGTTAATTAATTACGGAATTATGTAATTAATTACGATTACAGAATTTCAGATTTCGGATTTGCCAATTGAATTTCAGAAATAACTATATTCATACTATATCTAATTGTAATCCATTTATATGCATCATCCAGACACAAGAAATGCGCAATTTTTGCAAGAGATTAAAATGGGATATATGCTATTTAGATGCTACTGGTTCAACTAATCAATATAGATGACTTCTATATGATATTATTATAGGAGATGAAGGAGGCCATAGAATACCATTAACTTTTATGATCACTAGTTAAAAAAGTCATAAACCTATTGTAAAATTTTTGGAAGTATTGCACATTACAAATGGTGTAGCTTTTTCATCAAAAGTTTATATGATTAATAAAAGTGATACTGAAATTTTAGCTATTAATACTTTTTATAATAATAATATTTTTATTTTTTTATGTTTCTTTCATTATATACAAGCATGAAAAAGGTTGTATTTAATTTTTTTATATGTAATATATGATTTAAAAGTAGTTTAATAATTAATTTACTTAATTTTTTTCAGGTGGTGTCATAATTTAGCTAATAAAATTCCTTTAGATTTACGTCCAATAATTCATTCTTTTGTTAAAAAACTTAAATTAGCTTCTACTATTGAAGAATTTAAACAATTGGAACAAGATTTCATTAATTGGATCTTTGCAAATAATTTGACGAAATTACATTNTTATTACAAAAAGGAATGGCAATCATGCCAACAACTTTGGGCAAATATTTACAAACCAAAATTTGCTACAGGTTGGATGGTTAATGAAACAAATAATTTAATAGAAAGATTTTTTTCAGTATGTATAATTATTTTATTTTATTAANGAATTAATTTTATTANTATTAATTAATTAAATTATTTTTTAGACATTAAAATNNAAATTTTTACAAGGAAAGAAAAACAAAAGGATTGATACATTGATAAATATTTTAATAAATCAATGCTCTGATTTCTTTACTATTAGATTTAATACTCAAGCTAATTTGCAAATTTTTAATGAAAAGGTAAGTTTTTAAATATTATTATAAATAATTTATTCTTTTTATTAATCTTTTTATTTAATAGAAATTTAATGTAATCAAATCTCGTGAACTTAAAGCACGTGAAATTGTAGAAAATAATATGATTGATGTTATAGATCCTATGTATGGATATTGCATTGTTAAAAGTCAATNCAATTCATCCAAAGTATATGAGGTATATTTATGTGATGGATCTTATTGTAATTATCAAGATCAGTCATTCCTTTTATATAAACATATACATGCAGCAGCCAGAATTCTTGAAGGGTTAGAAATATAGAATTTATCATTAGATTCAGAAAGAATAGCACTTTATCAAAATAACAATACAATGCAAACTCAATGCGCTTTAAATTCCAATACTATTAATCAATTTTTATGTGAAAAAACTCTATATCAAAATCAGAAATCATTATATTCAAATGCTGATTCTCAACTTTTATATGAAGAATTAGAAGATTTAAAAACTATTATACAAAAAATACAAAGTTTACCAAATACAGCTAATGGAATTGAAATAAAAAAATAAGCAGGATATCAAATGAAGGAAGTAAGAAAATTTTATTATTTTTTTCAATTGCTTAAATATATTATTTACTAATTTACAAAATTTTTATTAAGTTTTTAGATCGTAATAAACAAAAAATTATAGCACATTCATTTACCAAGTCTTGTAAATCAAATAAAAACAAAGAAGACAAAGAAAATGAAGAAAATTCTTCTTGGATATCAAATAGAGTTTGTGAAAAAAAACCTACAAATGTTTTAGGAAAAAATAAGTTAAATATCAAAAGAAGAAAAGATAATAATGATATCATTGAAAATACACTTAAAAAAAGGTAATAATCTATTTTATTCAATAAAAACAAATTATTCCAACTAGTTTAACTCAATTTATATTCATTATAGTAGTACTTTTATTTATCAAAATAAGCAATAACTTACTTCACACTGAAAAATTTGAGCTTTATATTACGTAGTTTTTTTATATATTGTGAATGGCTCTTACTTAAAAAAAATAAAAGACTTAAGTAAATTTTATTAAATTTGAAATAGTATTAAATAAATTTTTTTTATTAAAGTAGGAAAAATATATATTATGAGTATTATGAGCAAAATTTATTTTTTATTTTTTTTTTATTTAGGCGAAATTTAATTTTTTTTCTTTTTTTCGCAAAATTTTTTTTTTACGCATAGAATAAGTTACACAAAATAGTATCGACTCATAAATAAAATAAGTAATACAAATAATGTGCATAAACAAAAAACACAAAATTGGTGGCTCAGCTGTATTACTGATGTGGCTTCCTGATGGGTTTGTAGGGGTTATTATACTTTAATAAAGATTTTTAATATATTTTGGCCAAAATTATATTAATTTTGGCTAGAATTGTAAATTTAATTCTTAAAGTCTATAACATTTGCAATATCATAATCACAATATTATAATATTAATTGGCTAGTTATGGTATCATCCTTATTAAAAAAATATTTCTAAAAAAAAAAATATTAATACATTTTTAAAATAAAAAAAAATAAATCTTACCTTTTCTATTTATTATTTTAAAGATCTAGTTTTTGAAGGTTAAAGTTCAGATTCAGAAAGTATTTCTAAAGAAAAAAAAATTATTAATATATTTCTAAAATAAAAAAAAAAGAAATTCTATTCTTTCATTTACTATTTTAAAAATTTAGTCTTCAAGAAGTTAAAATATAAATACAAATTTAGAAAGCATTTTTAAAGAAAAAAAAAAGAAATATTAATACATTTTTAAAATAAAAAAAAAATAAATTCTACTTTTTTTTACTTACTATTTTAAAGATCTAAAGTCAGATATCCTTAAAAAAAATGGGTTATTTAATTAAATAAACTAGTTTTTTTAAAAAAGATTATTAATTGATCAGTAAATTAGTTTACTATATAATCATCAATTTTGATATAATAGATCTAATGATTATAGAGAAGTCTAGCTGTATAAATAAAATTTATTACTTAATAAAAAATTTTAGTTTACAAATAAAATTAAACATTAATAAAAATTGAACATACTAATAAAAAATTGAATACCAAATAAAATTGAAATTCAATTTATTAATTACTCTTTGAATCTTAAAAAATAAGTAGTATCAATAAAAATCCTCAAGAATTTTTTTTAAAATTATATAATATTAAAATATACTAATTTAAAATGTAATACATAATAAAATAGAATATTGCTAAATAATATTTTGACATGTTTTTGCATAATAATCATATTGTTTATACTTTCTAAATTTTTGCCCTTTTGTCTTATCTATTCTAATTAGAATTGTTTGTTTTTAATTTCACCAAATTTTTACTATAATTTTATTATAGTTTCGTAAAGTTTTATTATATAATAAAATAATAATAAGTCATACTTATTGTTATCCGATTGCATACAAAGTAAATACCTGATTGATAATCTTGCAGATACCTGATTGATAACCTTGATGTGCATAAATTATGCCAAAATTTGGTCATCAATCGGATACCCTGTTGAAGAAAAACAAAAAAAATTGAGGCTCATTTAGGTCATTCTAAGGTATCCTAAAATGACCTAAATGAGCCCTAATTTGGCATCATTTTACCTGTACAAAAGTCTGTTATATTAATATAACATAATACAAGTATACCTGAAATTTCTAGCAAAACTAGTTTGAGCGATCTTGCTAAAGCATATTTCAATTCTATGCAGAAAAATGCAGAAAGAAAATAGATTTAATATCTTTCAATTGAATATTAACATTAATATTAAATATATTTAGCCAAAAATGCAATTTTATAATATAATTTATTTTTTTGCAAAATGAATAGCTACATTAATCTACATGCATGATTGCCTAGTAAAATTGTAAAATGTATCATACAGATGCTATGCATGATCTGCCTATTCTGGGTTAGATCTTCTAATCTATAACTATAAAAATAAAGTATTTTTCAAGAAGTTCAGGAAAATCAATAAAGTGATTTTGAGGATTCTTGATTATAAAACAATATAACTACAAGTTTGAGAATTTCTATACAGTAGTTATCTAGCGAACTTACAGGAATTATAAGAAAAAATCTGAATTTTTAGCAAAACAGATTTGGGAGATGGTGAGGAATAATGAGATTCCTAATAAATGGAAATATTTAGGTATTATTTCTCATAATGAGAGTTATTATTATATTAATAGAAAACTAATAAAATTTAACTGAAAAGTTAATTTTTTTAATTTACTATATAGACACATCTTATATCCTGCTAGTATTTGGACAGAAGAAAAATGAAATTAATTAGCATACTAATTGCAATAGATAACTTTTGAACATGCTAGAATATTATTACAACAAAAAGGTTATATTTTTTTTTCTGATATAAATTAGATAGATTGGTCTACCATATTAAAATAGGCATAGAATCTCAAATATTATCAAAATACTGAAGAAAATCTCATTAGTAGATAGTTTGTCAGAAAGAATATATTAAGATCATGTGATATAAAAATCCATACTTTTATACTTAAAGACTGGTAGTATAGAAATAAAGCATGGTTAAAACTAAGGTTACTTGCCGAAACCTATTTGGCCTAATGCCGAAAGGTGAAACCTCTTATATAGTGCCAAAATGCTAAAATGCTGAAACTGTGAAACCTGTTAAAATTGCGAAACTGCCAAAACTTGCTGAAATCACTATAATAGGTTTATCTATAGTTTCAGTATAGTTGATCATAAGATTTGAATATAGTTACACCAAGTTATACCAATTAATAATATAATTTAGATGATCAAATAATCTCTAATCTTTTTTTTACCATTTTCTTTCATTTTCTTTCAAGCTTTATCTAGTGTTAGTATGTTAGAATTTCAAAATTAACTCTTAGGCATATATATTGCATGTTTTTGGATTTTTTTTTTAAGGGATTTATATACATTAAAGGAAAAATNCATTACATATTACATATATTTGATAAACAATTCTGTCATTTCTTTTCATTAATAATACGAAAGTTTTTTCTGTTTTCTTAATAATAAAATTAATAAAAACTGTTTAAATGACTGATCACATAGCAGATACACCCATTCAAAAAAAAAATAAAGGAGGTCGACCACTTAATACCATTTGGGAAGACATTCATAAAGAAGTATCTATTGGTTCTGATAAATTTGCTGCCTCTTGTAAGTACTGTAGTTGTACATGGACATGCGGAGAAGTTTTAAAGCTTGAAGAGCATCTTTCAAACCATTGTCAACATGCACCACTAGCAGTTGTTAGAAAGTATATGACTAAAGTAATGGAATGGCAAGATAAGTCAAACTCATCTAAAAAAAGAAAAAATTCTGAAGTACATCAAAGTATCATGGATGATTATCATGATTCAATAGAGCTTAACGAACACAGATTTACAAGAATTAATCATGCATTAGTTAAATTCTTTATTGCTTGTGGTATTTCCTTTAGAATAGTGGAACACCCATTTTTTATTAATTTTTTAAAAGAATTAAATNCTGGATATAATGCACNAACAAGAGAAGTTTTGGTAAATCAACTANTTGAANGTGAATTAGCTCAAGTGAACTTTAAAATTAAGTCTGAACTTGAAAAGGAAATGAATTTAACTTTAGGTTCATTGAATTACATAGGCTATCATAAGTATTTTTTATTTAATCTTACTTACTATCTATAANATTATTAATACAATTTAGCATTNGATGGCTGGACCTCTGGTACANATCGTTNAATTTGGAACTTCATTATAATGACTCCATCNTGTAAAGAATACCTTTATCAACTTTCTGATTTATCAGAAACTTCTCANACTGCAGATTATTTAGTTACAGTAATTGAAAAGGTTATTGATGGTATTGGGAAAGATCAAATATGTGCTATAGTATCTGATAACGCAGCTAATGTTTGAAATGCATAAAAAATTATCCATAAAAATTATCCAAAGATTGAGAATGTGTGATGCGTAGCAATTCTATTAATTTAATTGCATGTAACATTGTTAAGGAGAAGTTTGGTGATCATTTATTAAGACGTGTTAATATTTTGACAACTTTTTTTAGAAGTTCTCATCAGGCTAATTCAAAACTTGCCCATATGATTAAGAAAAAAGGAATTAGTNNAGGANGATTAAAATTATACTGCAAGACACGCTGGACTACTGCTATTAAATCCATAAATTCAGTGATAAATTTGGAGTCAGTTCTTGAAGAAATCGCCCTCAATCACGATCATTTGCTAACAAATGATAGAATAAAAGGAATTATTCAATCGCGAAATTTTTTTTCAAATTTGTGAGTTCTTGGATTTGTTCTGGATCCTCTAAGAAAAGTGGTACTTTCTCTAGAATTGAGAAGAACTACACTTGCAGATTGTTTTCTGAGTTTGGCGAGACTTGCGGCTATGTTAAAAAAGCTTTCCAGATCATTTAATCCTGCATTCTGAAATCATTGTATCAAAGTAATGAATGAAAGATGTGATGAGTTTGATGATGATAAGTATATTACTTATTTTTTTTTGATCCTCAATTCAGAAATGCACTACTTAAAAAATCCGCCTTTAATAGAGTTTTGAAATATGCTGCTTTAATTAGAAAAAGTTTAGGTTTTGATCGTTATGAGGCTGAAACCCTATGTGATCAAATACAAAAATAAAGTAATGAGCAAGATCCATTTGATTTAGATATCAGTTTTGCTAAAGATANTCCCATGAATTGGTGGAAATATATTAATACCGAACCAGAACCAGATGTTCTTTCAAGAATCACATATCATTTATTTGCAATATGTCCTAATTCAGCATCTTGTGAGNGTGNATTTTNAANTTTAGGATAGCTATACCATAAGCGTAGTTTAAATCTTAATTTGGAAAAAGTAAAATCCATATGCAAAATGATTTTATATTGGAAATCTAATTCAAAAACTGAACTTGNATTTTATGGAATTGATTCAAAAAATAATACTCGCCTTAGTGATGATGAGATTAATATACGTATTGCAGAGGCTTTTGCAGAAGTAGATAATGAGGAAAATAGTAATAAACAACCTTCTATACATAGATTAACTACAAGTGGCGAAATAATACCTGAAGACAATTGTCGTGTAGTAATCGAGAGTCCATAGATTGATAAATTTATTAATTTATCACACGATTTAATTACTAATGGAATTGCCGATATTCTAAGAGATATATTGGATGAATCAGATGAAAATAATGTGAAAGATGATGAAGTTAATGATAGTGGAGCAAGTGATAACAATAAGAGANCTGGAGTAGGTGATTATGATTATGATATAGATGCTATATTAGGTATAGGTGATGATGATAATTATGACGATAATTATGAGAAATAATAATAATGAGAAATAATTACAATAGTTGATCCAATAAAAATTAATTCTAATATCATGTNATTTAAATAATGTGACATTGTTAACTATTTAGGAAATANATAATGTAATTATGCANGNCAAAATATTNGNGATTAAAGTCCAGTTAACATATAATTATGCAGGTACAATTGTAATTTTAAAACTGTGCAATTTAATTAAGAAATAAGGATATTAGAATCAAAAAGTTTTAAGGACTTCATTAATTAAATTTATTACATTAGATCAAAAAATTTTAAGAACTGCATTAATCAGAACAAAAAAAAAAAATTTATTACATTAGAATCAAACCTGCATTTATTAAATTACAGTACAAATACTTTAATTATGTAGAATGTTATTATGTTCATCAATTCATATATTAAATATTATAATGAATTTTAAAATTATGATGTTNTCAAAAATATAAATACAGAATATTTTTTCGCAACTAAAAACCAAATCATATTTTAATTTTCAAATCAAATTTATAAGATAAATAAATGGCAGCAATAGTACCTTATAATCCACCGGCACTGGCAGCATTTCAATGGACAATAAATGCTGCTAAACAATTAATTGCAGAAAGGAGAAATCTACACTAGCAATTCGAAAGAATTGCAAATCGTCATCACGTCAATGCCTGGACATTAGTAGCAAACAGGGTGTTCGTTGCAACTGGCTTTGTAGCGATACCCAAACAATGCCATACAAAATGGAACGCCCTCAAAAGAGGTTATGAAAACTTCATAAGAATAACAAATGATAATGAGAAAGAATTTCCTCTTATAAGCTTTAACAGTTTTGATCGAGCATGTTTCGGCGATATGAATGATGAATTTTGGCTGCAGACTGGTAATTATTATTAAGTATCATTAAATTTTATTTAGGCCATTTATTTACATTTTTTATTGGATTTTAGATTTGTTTAGATGGGAATACAGATGTCAAAATGCTGTACATGATCACTGTCGATATGAATATCAGTACAGGTCACGATTTCTGAGAAGAGAAAGAAGGAAAAGGAGATCACCTTCTCAGGATCGATTGAGAGGTAGAGATGATAGAAGAAGAAATAGAAGGAGAGATGGATCCTAACGTAGAAGATATTATAGACATTAAAATTTTTATTTTTATTTTATTATATTATAATTATATTTTGTTATTTATCAATTATCATTATTACATTATTTTAATTTTGACAATAAAAAAATGAAATTATTTACTAAATATTATAATAATACAAAGCAATTATTCTGCATTTACTATATTCTACAAATATACTTATAATCAAAGGCCCAATGCTTTATAAATTAGTTTAAATGCCAAAACTCTAATTAAATCATATAAAAAGTATTGCCGAAANGCNGAAACANTTTCNGCAAGTTTTGGCAGTTTCNCNATTTTGATAGGNTTNGCANTTTTNNCATTTCTTGATAATTTCGCAAAACTAGTTTTAGCAGTTTCGCATATGCCATTCTGCTGAAATCTACTAGTTTTAGCATGCAACCTTAGCTAAAATGTTCTCAAAAAATTGATATAAGTAGTATTATTATATAAGTGGTGCCAGCCTGTAAAGTGTATTTTTACAAAAAAGTCATCTATAAATTTTTAGAATATGTTCAATTAGCTATTTTTTTTCTGATAGTATTTCATCAAAATAAAATAATATGTTAGTATGTGCGTCATAAATTAGTATGTTTTCAATTTTTATTAAAGTGTATATGATATAATAGGTGATACTTTGCAAATCATCTATAAAACTGTGCTTATACAATGAAATAATTTCACATATAAATTAATCTTCAAAAATATTTCAAATTTTTTCTCTTACAACATTTAGCAAAATAATATTTACTGATATTTATATTTGCTCTGGAGAGACGGGCTATTTCTATTACATAAAGTTTACCAATTCTGGTCTAAACATATTATAGAATGTTGCCAGATTTTAGTAATAAGTAATCAAACAAAAAAAAGATATATGCATTATTTCTAACATTTTGTAAATGTTGAGATTTTTAATATATATTCCATATGTTTTTATTAGCTAATGAATATAAAATTTTGGCATAAAGTGCCTTACATATTTTTTCTATCTTTTTTCTCCAAAATAGAATATGAGCTCAAAGAAATGTAAATAGGAAATGCGAGATATTTAAAAGGACAATATGGAAAATTTATGTTTAGATCATTGAAAATTTTATATTATATCATGTGTTTTTTAATTAATATTTTTTTTTACTATGTCGAATTTAATTACTAAAGTTAAAATGCTTTTATTATAAGAATTATTAGATACTCTTTGTGGGACATCTGTTATTTATTCTTCTTCCATATAATGATGTATAAGAAATAGTTGACCAAGTGATTACTTTATCTTTAATAAAAATAAAAGATTTTGAGCAAAAAACTAAGGTATTAGAAATATTACTACAGGTATAATATAAATTAGATTTATATTATTTATCTATGTCTTCAATAATGACTCTATAGTAGATGTAGTTTTTAGTTTTAAAAGATCAGGTAGTACTAGCCCAAAAGAGCAATGTCTTTTAGATATCGAAGGTTTCTGCTTCTCTCTAACTATACATGATTATTCAGCAAACACATCTAAAAATATACATGTAAAGATTATATTATAATTCATGAATTTAGAATGGCTAATGTACCAGTATTTTTTTATTATATTTACTGTAGATAGAAAGTAAATATATCAGTATTCATGAGTTGAAAATATTAAAAGTGTTAAATATGAAAAAAGAAGCACCTTTAGACTATATCCAGAAAGAAATAGAATAAAATCTTTCTACATTAAAGTATAAGCTTAAAGTAATTATCAGAAGTTTAGTGCTTTTTTGTTTAGTTTAATTCATTAACTAACTATACAGTATATTTAGCATCCTTTATTAGAGATAGATATAAATCTTTACAGCTCTCTTAAATAAAATTTGGCAAATATTACCCTTTTAGACCTTACATAGAAAGATTCTGAAGCAAATATAATTCTAAGTAATGACTCTGATATTATAAAAAATTTGGGCATAAACAGAAAAGTATTTTTATGGAATTACGCAAAAATATGAAGTATGAACTTCCTGATTTTGTTGTGGTTAAGTGCAATAGATTTATGAAAGATTTCAATAATTCTAGCATATCTAAAATTATAAGGAATGAATTTTATGATAAAAGATGAAAAGAAAGTGGAACTAAACTAATGAAAGTAATGGAACATATTTTGGGTATACTGTAAGTATTTCACTAAATTATCTATAAAAATATTTATGAAATGATAGCTAATATTAGTGGTGAAATATGGATTAATCCTGCATTTATAACTAGTATATCTTGTAGTGAGCAGAGTAAAAGGATGTATATTGCAGATGTCATAATTTCTTTATTTTGAGCAAGTTTAAGTGGGATTCTGAATGGTAGAATCTGCTTGAGTATGGCAGAACGCCAAAGTTTAGCAAGCAAAATTTAGCGAAATCTTGGAATAAATAAAAAGAAAATGGGAAAGAAACTTGATATTATGAGTTTGCTGAAACAAGATAAAAAGATTATTGAACTAATATATATCGAATCATTATATATCATATGTAACAAATCAAAAAAAGCAAATGATAATGTAAAATTATAAAGGGAAATATTGAATAGTACAAGTTTTGTAAGTTCATTATATAGACTGGCCAGAAATCAATTTGAAATTGTAGGGATTCAAGTTATAAGTACAACTATGTATCTGAATGTTCTTGTGAAGGATCTGGCTGGTATACTAAGATACTACCATCTAGATCATGCAGAAATTCTGTTATCCTTCCATTAGTTACATCTGAAATCTCTTATTTATTTATTATTAACCTTAAGAAATGTAATAATCATGAATAAGAGTCTTCTAATGCAGAAATTAGAACAAGCTACCTCTCATCCATCCCAAAATATTAACCCAAGTTCTACTGTTTTCATGCCCCTATATAATAAATAGTTAGTGTAGAAATTTTTCATGTATTTTAGCATAGAAATATCATGTATTATAGGCTACATCCTGATATGTAATTTATTTTTTATTAATAAAAAATTCACGTGATTTTGTGAAAAAATTCCCGTACTTTTTATCAAGAAAAAATTTCCTGACCCAGTTATTATAAATTAGCTTAGGTACTTTTTTCCCTATGCTTCTGTCTCGCCTAGGTTTAATAGAGTGTCAAACCTTAGCTGAATTGCAAGAGGATCATCTTCCAGCCTAGTGAGATCAAATACAATAAATTCACCTCTTTGATGCATTTTTTACATTATCGGTATAGCACCTAATAATCTTGAATTATCATTCTATATACAATGATCAATTGATCTTTCCCAGCGTAACCCAGAAAAAAGCACGGGCATGTGACCAGTAATGTTTAATGTCATGTTTTCATTTTTTATATTTATTTCAGGGACAGAATTTTTTCGCGTGAAAAAAATTATTTGTCATCCCCTATTTGTCACAGGTGTGCCACATGATTTCACGTGCTCGTGCATATTTAATTAGTAAATATCACGTGCCCGTGCTTTTTTCTGATCGATTGACTGATATCATATGACATTTAGTTGCGTAACCACTGCAATAAACTATGTGACGCGTTTTTTACTTTTTAATGAATACAAATTTACTCTTTTCTCTAGCGAAGATTACTACTATAATGTCCAATATATTTAATAAGGACGGGTTTGATTACTTTACTCAAACTTTTGTTGGCGATTGGGATCCATTAGACTATCATATTTTTTGGAAAAACACCTTATCACTTGAACTAGATAAAGCAACGGTAACAAGGGCTTTTAATGAACAAGTCGAGTGGTTTATAGCAAACGACGTCGAGAACGAGCAGGAGAAGGCGAAATATCTAAAGGAACAATTTCACGTAAGAATATATTGGTTGTAGGGACCCGTGGGACTACGTCTCCTGCACGGTACTCCTGCTACAGGCCAATCGTGCTCGTTTAGAATTTGTAGGGACCCGTGGGACTACGTCTCCTGCACGGCACTCCTGCTACAATCCTGCGGTCACATTCGCAATTATATATTAATTCTAACTATTTTTCTAGTTTGAATCACAGAAAGGTGGTCGAGTATATCTTTTCTGGGAGGAGGAAATGCACGCCAAAAAACTTGACAAAATTGAAAAAAACGCTTCTATCAAGATCCGAAGCTTTCAAGTGAGATAAAATAAAATATTATGGAGTTTACGATGTATAATCATGTATTTCTTACTTTTTTTAATATAGGCACAGCATCATTTCTCAATTGCAACCCGTATACTTACCGGGGGAAATAACATATCAGAACCAAATCCTCCTATTAATGTAAGCTTTATAAAATAAACAAATGAATTTTTTAATTGCGCTCTAAAAAAACAACGGTTAATTTTTAATTTTTGTTTGGGTCGGAGAGCGAAAAGGTCGGTAATGGCTAAATCATTTTTTTCGTATAATAGTTAATCTTCTCTTTTGCCTTTTAAATTTCAAATAGATAAGATTCGATGACAATGTTGCTAATACTTCTTCCAAAGGCACTAGTTCAGATAAGGTCGATTCCACTGAAAGACTTCGGGCGAGCGGAAAGTCAGTTTATGAAAATAACTTGAAAAGAAAAAGGGATGATGATGAGTCGGATTATGAAGGGTTGACGTTATTATTTGATGAGTCAAGTGAAGACGCTCTTATAGAAAGTATAGACGAAAAATTACTTGAACAAGAGAACAAATTGCCACGGGCAAGTGGTAATAGCTCCTCAAAGGTAAAACTTAGCATTAACAGTTGAGAACATTATATTAGTAAGCTCATTTATTATTCTAAATAGGTTCAACAAAAAATTATGGATGCGAACATCATTGAAGCCTTTCACAAATATGAAAATAAAATTCCAAAAGCCCGTAGGATTTTCACGTAAGTTTGATATCTTTTTATCATTATTTTAGTAATTGTCCAATAATTGAATATTCTATATAATTTCCATCCAATAGACCTGCATATTGGGGAGTTATGGATTTAACCAGAGAAAGTTTATTTGACTGTAAACAGCTCTCAGAAGAGGATATAATGCAACTGTCGCAAGACTTTGCCGATAAAATTTCCTGGAAAACAATCCCTCCAGAAAAGAATATGCAAGAATATTTTGATAATAATTGTGAGAAAAAGATGATTGACAATCATGATATTAAAAAACATCCAGTTTATGTATGTATATGTTTTTTTTGATTATGTCTTATTTGGTCATGGCATTTGACTCTGGATTGTTGTACAGGAAAAGCGATGTACATAGTTTCCAAGGAATGATGACGGAGGAAGAGCTAAAAATGAGCTCAGCGTTTCCACTTTTTCGTGGGGTATTTAATTCCGATAAGATTAAGAATGCTTGGTAGGTCATTTATTTAAATTTGTTTTTGGGCAGGTTTCAATTATTCAGAATTAATAATACTATTCTGTATGTAAGGGGAGAAATTCAAGCCTTATCTACAAATGATGCGCGTAACGAAGGGGGAAATCCGTTTAAAAAAGCACGAATGGGAAGACGTGTTGATATGAAAAGTACTCTCGTCAAAACATCTAATAAATTCGAAGTAATTTATGGAGAGGTTGCTGGGGGTTTGGGTCCGCTTGGAATTCCCACTGCATGTCGTAGAAAGCGTTATCTTGATAAGGTAAAGCTTATGATAATAATGCGGGACAGTATAAACAGACTGCTAAAAGAATGTAAATACGTATCAAATGAGGAACGTATGAATTTAATTGTATATGGGTGGCTCCAAATAGGTAAGTTTTCCTGCACCATTGCACTTATGTAAGTTTAATTCGCTAATAAACTTTATTTTATGGATAGGTCTAGAAATGAACTTCTATGCCGTGGACTGGCTAGGAGCCGGCATTTACAGATTTGGTTTAGTTGATCGATGTAGATTACCCTCAGATGAGGATGAATTTGGAATGCTTGAAGATTCGTATTGCATCCTCAAGTTACTTGAGGTAAGTAATTTCTATGTTAATGATACTACCACAAATAAATGTTTAACTTATTGTCAAATATAGAATAAAGCGCTTGAGATTGAGAAAGTAGTTAAAAAATTACTTTTAGAAAACACAAAGGGGAAACGAAGGCAAACTACATCCTGAACTGAAGCGGAATTGAATGAAAAGCGCACCCCCAAAAAATAAAACCAAATCTATACAAATTGGGAAATGTATGGTGGCGAATTCTTAGGCTTATATTATTTTTTTGCAAGTCCGACCAAATCAAATAATTATCAACATTGAGACACTATTAGTCAATAGAAATTAATTATATACCCTTCAGTGATTAACTGCATGTGCAATATATTTTTCATCATTAATATTAATAAAACTTCACTATGTAATGTTTATCTCTTTTAGCTGTAATCTCAAATTTTTTTCTCAATCGCGAAACTTTAGTCATTGTCCATTTTTATTAAATACAATGTTAATGATCATAAGCATTTAAAGTTTCGAGTTTATTCTATGAGACCCAATTCTCGAAAATGCTCCGGAATAACAGTATGGGTTTTCGTAATACCAAACATACCTTAGTGCAATCTGGTTCTTTTCGCATAATTCTTTCTTGAGTTGATCCCGTGCTTGCTGTTTGATAAAATTATTGGGATCGCCATTGTGGAAGAATTTTATAAATTTTTCGTGTTGTACGCCTTGTACTTCGATTGCAAAGCCATATTCTGGGTAATAAATATCAAGTTCTAATCCTGTGGGACATTCTGGTCTTTTGAGAAAATTAGGTTGGCGTATCTTAGATGGTGGTCCAAGATATTTTGACACAATCTCTCAACATAAATTTTCACGTTTGAATTTTGAGCAATATGGACACCATGTATTGTCATGTTTTACATTAGAAAGGGTAGCATACCATTGATGTTTTTTACTACATCTCCAGAGCAACTGATTTTTGCAGAATCTGACAGACATTCTCCATCTTGGCTATATGCAGTGGATTTTGCTATTGAAATATCAAATTTTGTACTGGCACAATGTGAATACAAAGAGTTTTTGTTTTTAATACCACTGATGGAAGCAATCCATTCATGTGATTTGGAACATCTCCAGTGTAAATGCGTTTTACAATTGATGTAAACATCAGATAAACACTTCCCATTCCTGCTACATGCTAATTCTTTTGCATATTTGATGCCAAGTTCCTTGGATTCATGTATACAATATGGACACCAAGTCTCTCTTTAAATACTATCAATCTAAGCAAACCATGAATGTCCTTCAGGACATCTCCAAGAGAGTGGAGTATATCTGTTATGATAAGAACTAAAAATACACATTCCGCCTCTTTTATTTGCGAGATTCTGAGAGAATTCAAGTCCAAGTTTCATGCACTCTTGACACCAACATCCTTTATTTTTAACATCTAAAAGAGATAGGCAAAATTGGTGATTATTTTGCATTCCCATAAGAGAGGTGAGCTATTATTAACATAATTCTCAGAAATACACCTTCTATTTTTAGCGCATGATAATTCTTTGGCCACTAAAATATTGAGTTTTCTATTTAAGCAATAAGAACATCATGAATGGCAATTTTTGATAGATCAAAATGAAAAATTCCATTGATGGATTTAATTATACCCCCAAAGCATTGGAATTTCACAATTGATATATTCTTTGAAAAGGCATTTTCCTTCATGAGATTCTGCTATCTTTATTGCATCACCCAAAGAAAATTTTTTTGACATTATGGTTAACAAAAATATGCTTCTTGAATAAGTATCCTACTTTTCAAATACTATAGAGTATTACAAACTATGCAAGTTAGATGAAACTGTACCTTCAAAAAAAACAGAATCCATTTGCTCCTAAACATTCATTTAGACTACTAGTTGCAGGCACCTCTGAGTCTGGAAAGACAAGTATGATAATACATTTGCTTTTGGAAAGTAAATATCCAAAAATATATCCATAAATGTCTGGTGAAAAACATAGTTATAAAATACCAAAAGGCAAAAGCAAAAATTTTAGTGAAAGGTATATTCCATGTGATGATCTAATTGTTGTTATGTAATATGAAGTTGGAGAGTTATAGGAAGCAGTACAATGTTTTTATGAATTTATAGCCATGGATGAGCAAGTTCCATGGTATAAAAATGTGAGATTCAAGCTAATCGCATCTAAAGAACTACCTGATATTTTATTTTTTAAAAAAACTGACCAATTTACTATTATTATCTTTGATGATCTTGCTGAAGAACCTTTGATAACTTAGCTAAAAATTGTTCCTTTCTTTAAGTCAGGCAGATATGATGAAATTAGTTCAATTTATATTGCCTAACGTTTTTATGAAACCTATCCAAATATATATGCAAATCTTAAATATATTTCATTGCATCATAAATGTGGAATATTAGATAGCATAAAACAAATTCTTAAAGATATATATGATGATTATAAGTCTTTAGCAAAAAAAATTTATGAGGTAATAAAAAAACACTTTGTGATTATTGATATCTAAAGATCATCTGATGATCCTTTATCAATTAGATTTAGATAGAATAAACCTTTAAAAGATAGTTGAATTTAGGATGATTTATACTTTGTGACTTTATTCATATTCATAAGGTAAAATTTCATAGGTGGTAGTTCTTTTTTTTGGTTCTTTTGCATAATAGATTGGAATCCATAACTATGATTTTTATTTAAGAGTATTTTATAATTCAGAAGATTTTTTTCTTCATTGTAAAGTAAAATAAAAAATATAGATAAGAGAATATAGACTATAGGAAGTATATAATTAGTAATAGTATTATAAGGAAGATTGCAAACTGAAAAAATAAGAAATTAGTGATACTGAGGTTATTTTGAAGCTAGTGATTTTGTTATTTTTCTCCAGTCTGTTATCACCTCCAATCACTTCATTAAACTTACTGGATATTTTTGAAATCTACTTAGCTAAATGAGTATTGGTTTTTTGAAGGAATTCTTTCTCCTTTCATACTAAGGCTAAATCATCTCTAGTCTGCATTAATTCTTTTTTTTTATTTATCAATTCCATTCACATTGTGGCTAATTCACTTATCATCTGCATTAATTCTTCTTTTTTTTGCTTAATTTTTCTTCCTTTATTTGTAACTCAATATCCTTTAGCTTAACATTTACCTTTTCTTATGACAATTCTTGTTTAAGAGAATTCATTTTTATTAAATTTTTCTGCACTTTAGAATACTTTGTTTTCAACTCCTTTATTTCTGATTAAAGAACTTGAATTTCTTCTATTTTTGTAATGATCTCATTCTTAGCATTTGCAAGAGAAATATTTTTATGAATAACTGATTTTTGAGTTCTCACCTCATTTTCAAGTTGACATACATATTCTGAAAACCTCTTATTATTTTTTATTAATAGATTATATCTAGTACCAAGCTGATTACCACAGCTTATAGCAATTTCTTGGTCTCAATTGGTATATACAAGTTAGTTTTTAAGCTGAATAGATATCAATTAGATGGTAAATCCCCAAGTTTATTGTTAGATACCAAGGATATCCCATTATTTATCTTATTTAACGTATGCATATTTGTCATATGAATTTATTTGAAAGCAAAAAAATTATCTAAAAATATTTTTTCAATGCATTTAGATATAATGGTTAGCCAAGCTAACTGTTTTTTTTTATTTCAGAAAGAAGCAAAAGTTTGGAATCAAATTAATATTTTTTTTTTTTTTTTTTTAAAGATAAGCTGGCTAAACAATTGCTTTATTAAAAATCTTAACAAAGTTTTTAAAAATGTTACATGAAAATTAATAAAAATAGCTATGTAAAGATAAGCCCTCATGTTTCTATTTGAAATAAAAATGCCCAACTTGTTGCACTTATGCCATATAGGTTCTCAGAGTGAGATCACATTGCTAAACCTTCTTAGATAGAATATGCTCTAAATCTCCCCTATATCCCAGTATAAAAAACAAAAATAAATTCTTCAACCAGTTCTTTTAAATCTTTCTGTTAAATGAAATACCCTTTGCCCAGTTTATCTGAATCTTCCCTCAACAACTTGGATCTTCAAACTAGTATGAAACATTGATAAAGTTATAAAAATCAGATGCTAGTATCAACCTCCAGAACAAAGGATACCCATATCCAAAAACTCAGGTTTTCAAACTAGCATGAAATGTTTTAAGAAAATTTATAGAAGTCGATTGTTAGTGCTAACCTTCAAGAAGAAAAAAATACTAATGAAAGCTATACTAAAAATATAATAAAGAAACTAAAACTATTCTACCTCTATTCCTCTATCTACCAAAATAAGTAGCTAGCAAACATGTAGTGTATGGTTGATACTGTATGTATTGTATGGTATATATGGTTACGTATGTATGGTATATATGATATGTATGGTATGATTTATTCCATACATATATGGATGGGTAATAATTATATCTTTATATAATATTATAAAAAAGTTTTTAACTTTTTTAGTTATAAGGTAATACAAAAGTTATATCATTACATGCAGAATATATATATTTATAAATAAAAATGCAATTAAATGTGATATAACTTACTATACTTATTATTTATTATTTATCACATTGCATTACATGATCTATATTTCATTTCTAATTATCACATCTATCACATATCAAAAAAATTTTTGAAACTTTTTTTGGTTATAAAGTCAATAGTTGTACCATTATATATAAAACATGTACATTTATAAGTAAAAATACATTTAAAAATTTGAAAATTACCTTATTTAGTATATTTATACACAATATGCATGATTTTGTATTTAAATTTTGAATTAGTATATCGAATCATACATACTATACATATTATACATAATGTCACCATACATACCATACAATACATACAGTGTCAACCATATACTACATGTTTGCTATATACCCTACCAAAATCAGACCATGCTGGTGTCCTACAGATGCTTCAGATGAATCGAGATGACTGTTTATACTGTCTCATCTATAGGCTAGACCAGTATTCCTATCCTACTATCTACCATCCTAGTATAGTCCTTTATATAGGCCAATTCCTTATGGCACCCCAAATATTCTTCTGAGAATCGAGTTGACTGCTTATCAAGAAGTGAATTCATACTTATGTATCTTGACCGTTCAGCTTGTCCTTATCGAAGAATCTTGATCTTTAATATACCTATTATAAAAAATAACTTCCAGCACCATGCTACTCCTTCCAATTTCCTATGTAAACGTACTTTGACCAAGTACCTATATCTTCTGCATCTTTTTAACTTTTTTTTTTGATTTTTTTATATCACAACTAATCATGACGTCACCTTAAGAGGTAAAAATAGGGATCACTACAGTGAAACAAAAACAAGTAAGTAAATGTATTAAAACAGGGAAACCAATCATCAATAGATGATCAGCTGTCAATCAAATTTTCAGGTATTTTTCATCCCTGCCTAGAATTCTAAAAATATAGGAGGTAAAAGAAAAGTTTTCAGAAAGTCAAGATCTTTAAGCTTTTCCCAACCTATATTTCTATAGTTTTCTAACTAGTTCAGTATTTATCTTCATAAGCACCCAAAAAATGATGTCCTACTACCTTTTTACTAACAAAAACAAAATTATAAATTTAATAAAGGGAATTTTTCACCAAACTTATATGTCAGAAAAGCCTCTTCCTGCTATGCCAAGCCCATGTATCAGCTCTGCAAAAAGCTGCTTAATTTCCAAAGAAACCTCACATTAGACTCGCTTCTGGATCCACCAAGAGCAACCACAAGTCTAACCCTTCCATCTTGTATATGAAGAGGATATCTTAGAATATCCTTATCAAAATACATATCATCGTAGTCTTCATTTGAAACTAAAGGCTTTGCTTATGTCTCCAATGCCTTAGTAATTACTTTAGACTTTTTAGAGATCTTTTCAATCACTTCATTCATTCCTTTTTCCTTAAAAACCTCCTCATCATCTAAGGTGTCACTAGAAATATCATCTGAGTCATGAGTTGAAGTAGTAGTCATGATATCAGAAGTTTTGTTTACATAACTCTGGTGATCACTAGTGATCATTTTCGAATTAACTTGATCTATAATGTATTGGATTTGAGGATTTTTGAGTCTTGAATACTATCAGCATTACAAGTAGGGTTCCGATCGGTAATGGTAATTACTGAACTAAACCGATCGGTTTCAGTATCAGATCGGTATCAGTTTTGCGATTTACCAAACTGAATCCTTCAGTAAATATACCGATCATTTCAGTAATTTTGGTATCGGTATCAGTTTTGTGATTTATCAAACTAATTTACCAAATACTGTATATAGATCAGCAATCTAGATCGATTTTATCAATATTTTTTTTTAATCT
>QKYT01000633.1:36045-59919 GCA_003550305.1 Glomus cerebriforme
GTGAATTTCACCTCCGGTGAGCGTTAAGATAATCCTTTAAATTTTACCTTATATAAGAAATAAATTTATGAAAATTATTAAATGTTATTATACAGTAGCTTTCAAAAAAAATGCACCAAAGTTTTTTAAATCTTAAATCACGTGTTTGTTAATTAAAACAAATCCATTTGGTTTAAAATTTTTAAAATAAGTAATATAAATGTCAATCTTCAAAATATATAAAATTTACCCTCTATTATTACACTAAAAATTTAATTACATCATTCTTTTTCTTAATACTATGGTATATTTTTTTTGTCACTTTATAAAAAAAAAGAAAACTGAAAAATTAAAAAAAAATTTATTATAATTATTTAATAAATTTTGCAAAAAATGATTTTTCCCATATATACTAATTAAAAAAATACAAAATATCCATATTTATTTTATTAAGGTTCAACTAACTAATGAGTAAAGAGTACAAGTAATTACCATGCTTAAAAGCGGCCTTACTACAAGAATAGTTGCAAAGAAAATTGGTTGTAAAAGTTATACAACAATTTTAAATCTTAAACAAAAATGTAAAATGAAAAACAAATCAGGTTCTGACCATCCATATAAGTTAAATGAACGGGATAAACATGGTCTTGTAAGATGTATAATAATAAGAGAATGTTCAAATGCAGTTCAACTTCAAAAATTATTGAAAACTAATGACAATCTTGAGGTTAGCAGCAACACTATACATAAGGCTTTACGAAAAAATGGTTTAGTAGCTCGAGTAAAGCAAAAGAAACTACTTCTATCTAAAAAACATCGCAAAAAATGTCTTAAATTTGCAAAAAAGTACAAGAACTGGATAGTAAGTAACTGGAAGAAGGTGGTATGGTTAGATGAGTTCAAATTTCAAATATTTGATTCAGATGAATGACAATATTACTAGAAAACAATAGGAGAACTGCTTCAAGACACTCATGTTAAGCTAACTGTCAAGTTTAGTGATGGGTCAGTTTTTGTTTGGGGTATTTTACATTGCGTGACATTGGTTACCTTTGCAAAATTGATAGAGGACTTGATGCTGAACTTTATTGAAAAATCTTAGATGAGAATTTCATGAAGACTTTGAATTTTTATGAATTAGGTGTTAGGGACATTATCTTTATATAAGATAATGATTCCAAACATATCACTATATTAACTAAAAAATGGTTTGAAGATAATCATATAGAAATTTTACTTTGGTCACCATAGTCTTTGGATTTAAATCTAATTGAACACTTATGGAATGATGTAGATCACCGTATCAGATCATCAGACAACGAAATTAGGGATAAGAAAATGCTTTGGAAACATGTTTTAAAAATATGAAATGAGACTACTTTAGAGACATATACTAAGCTAATAGAAATAATCACTGGTCAAAAACTGATCTATCTTACAGATATCTTATAAATATCAGGTACCCAAAATGCAGAAAATCTGCTATACATCAGGTACCCAATATGTATACTATAGAATTAAAAAAATACAATTTATTAATTATCTCACTATCCAGTAATTATAAAAAGATGAACTATAGCTCATTCGATTCGCCTCACTGAGACGTATCGAATGGTACTAATATCGCATTTCTAGGTGCGATAGATGCTGAGATATTTGATAAATCGTAAAAAAATAAACAAAAAATACAATATCTCGATATCTATCATACCTAGAAATGCGATATTAGTACCATTTGATACATCTCAGTAAGGCGAATCGAATGAGCTATATTTCATCTTTTTATGATTACTGGATAGCAAAATAATTAATAAATTGTATTTTTTAATTCTATAGTATACATATTGGGTACCTGATATATAACAGATTTTCTGCATTTTGGGTACCTGATATTTATAAAATATCTGTAAGATATCTGCAAGATAGATCAGTTTTTGACCAGTAAATGCCAGAAAGAATTAAGAACATTATTAAGGCAAAAGGATAATATACTTGATGGTAAAAAGTATTTTGATAAATTTTTAATTAGTATTAATTTAGTTTTTTTCATTTTTTTTAATAAATTTATTATATTAATAAAAGTGCCAAAATAAATGCACCAACATTTTGATAAAAAATCATATGATTAAAATAATTTATCTTATTAAGTTCTATTAAAATTAATGTATTATAAAGATCTGATATTATACTACAGTATATATATTATAAATATAAAGTTTATATAAAATCATATGATCGAAAAATGTATAATTTAAGATTTAAAAAACTTTGGTGCATTTTTTTTGAAAGTCACTATAGATAATGATCATTATACTAGTATTAGAATAAAATTTTAGTAAAGTTTTATTCTGTTTTTAATTTTGCTTAAAATTTTACTTTTATGCTAATATAATGACAATTACTTATAATGATATTTAGTAATATCCTAAATTTATTTATTTTTTTAGATAAATTAATCATATTTATTATAAGAATAAAATATATAATATATAAATAATGAATACATCTATAAATAAAAAATATAATTTCAGTTATTATACTATACTAGGGAACGGTGAACTGTTGTTAAGTCCGGAGCTAATTCACATGCCAAAATATTTGTTTACATGATTTTAAGATAATTATCAGTGATTCATTTTTATAAATAAACATCTATTTTATTATATATAAGTTACATTAACAGTTTAATATTTATAGCTTAAAAATATATATAAAATAAAAATTTAATTATACATATATATATAATAATAAATTTAAATTTACAGTATATGTACTTTATAATAAAAAGCATTTTATAGTAATTAAAAATGGAGAAAGATGGTCGTGATGAGACGTAATACTAAACCTAATCACCTGATCCTAATCTTAACTTTAATTCTAACTCTAATCCTAACCTAACAACATTAATTCCAGCTAAAATTATTGGTTGCAATAAAATGCTATAGCAATAAAAGATAATTTTCATAATAAAAAATTCATTATCTTTTTTAAAAAATTTTTGGGTTAGTGAATTAGTTTTTTTTTCCTTTTTAAGTAGGATTTTTTTCTTTTTTATTTCCCCTTCTTTCTTCTAAAATAATAATAAAAAAAAAATAAAACAAATATTATTTATAGTTTTATAAATTATAAACAAAAAAAAACAAAAATCAATTCATTAACATACATCGGGTTTCAGGTTCAGTTCCACAGGTGAGCCTTTCCTTTTTTTTTTGTTCACCATTTTATTTTTCCATTTCGTTCTAACTTCTTTTTTTAGATGTCGGCGGCATTTCTTCTTTTTGGTGGCCTTGGATCTCTTATTTATCTTTTTTTTAGATGTCAGCGGCGTCTCTTCATTTTGGTGGCCTTGGATCTCTCATTTATCTTTTTCTTTAGATGTCGGTGATGTCTCTTCGTTTCGGTGGCCTTGGACCTCATTTATCTTTTTTTTTAGATTTTGGTGGCGTCTCTTCGTTTGGTGGCCTTGAATCTCATTTATCTTTTTTTTAGATTTCAGCGGCGTCTCTTCATTTGGTGGTCTTGAACCTCATTTATCTTTTTTCTTTAGATCTCGGCAGCGTCTCTTCGTTTTGATAGCCTTGGATCTCTCATTTATCTTTTTTCTTTAGATCTCAGCATCGTCTCTTCGTTCAGTGGCCTTGGATATCTCATTTATCTTTTTTCTTTAGATCTCGGTGACGTCTCTTCATTTCAGTTCTACAGGTGAGTCGTATATATTTCAGGGTTTCTTTCCTTTTTTTTTAATTTTTCCTTCATTAATTTCTTCTAACTTTTTTTTTTCTTCTTTTTCTGTTTTGTTCTTTGTTCTTTTCTTTCCGTTCTTCTTTTTCTTTTTGTTTTTCCTTTTGTTCTTTCTTTTAAGTTCGTTCTTTTTCCTTTATTCTTTCTTTTTCCTTTTGTTCTTCTTTCTTTTGTTCTTTCTTTTTCCTTTTATTTTTCTTCCTTTTGTTTTTTCTTTTTTCTTTCATTCTTCTTCCTTTGTTCTTTCTTTTTCCTTTCGTTCTTTTTCTCTTTGTTCTTTCTTTTTGTTTTTCTTTTTTATTCTTATTTTTCTTTTAAATAAAAAAAATTAAAAAATAAATAATAAAAAAAATTAAAAAATAAATAATAAAAAAAATTAAAAAAAATAAATAATAAAAAAATAATTAACGCGTAATTTTGTATTTTGACACGTCATTATATATTATGCAATTGTAATGTAACTGTTGCATGTATTACATGATATAGTCACACAATCATAAATAGATTTTTAATAGTGAAGAGTTACCATTTTGGAGTTATGCATCAACAAGAACCAATAAAAATGATCGACTCAAGTAACAAGCAGGGGGAATTCAGACATCTTGAGTCAATATGCATAGAATTATATAGTCCTTCACTATGCTCTGAACTAATAAAAAATTTATAAAGTAACATTTATAAAAAAATATATCTTAATTATAGTTAACCTCTTACACTTTATTTATCACATATCAATTCAAAATTTACTTATTAATAAATATTAATGCAAAAAAAAAATATAATAAATATTTATTATTTTTAAATTATTATATATAATAATTTTAAATACAATTATCCTTCTATATAATTATTTTCTTTATAGTTACAATTTTCTTTAATCATATTATTTATCAATTCCAATCTTATTATATATAAAAATCCTTCTTTATGGTCATAAATACTTTATAATTACTATCATATTAAATTACTAGTTTAATAAATAGTAACTATATAAAAATTTTTTTTTTATAATTATTAGCCAATTATATTAGTATAATATGAAAGTAAAAAAATTATGAATTTATACCTTAAATCAAGTTATAAAAATTCTTTAAATAAAATAATATATTAATACATTAAACTATTTATTTATGTAATACAAAAAATTATTCTAAAATTCCCATAAATTTCTATATTTTGTATTACAAAAAAAAATTTAAATATATTTAATTATTTACTAGTTTGCTACCCGTTGCTTTGCAACGGGTTTTAAATTTTACTTATAATTTTTAATTCCGGCCAGAATTATGTGTATGCACATCAATTTCCTTTTTTGGAATTTTGTGTAACTTTGCAATACCATTTGATCCAATTTTCGTAGGAAATAAAATTGTTTTTTTTTGGACTTTATGTAACGTAGCGTGATTAGGTTACACAACTTTAAAGCATTTATTTATACAGTTAATCTAAACGTTACGGTTACACACAAATATTTTAGATAGATATTTTAGTAAATTATATATAAAATAAAAATTCATATATGTATAATTATAAATTAAAAACCTTGCTATAAGTATACTTCTTGCATTTACTGATTCCAAGAGGTGTAATTATAAGAAGATTGACTGTATAACCTTATATATTAATAGATTTAATATAAAAGCCAATATTTTTAAATTAGACTAAAAGTTTATAATTATTTAAAATTTTAATACTGGTATTTGTCAAAATAGTAAAATGTTTTATTATTATCTAAAAAATATATTTATAAATTACAAAACAATACTTTTAAAAATAATAAACAATGTATTATTTTAACATTACTTTTTTTAATTAATTGATAAATCTTATACCTTTTAATAATAAAATAATTTAAATAATAAAAAGTATCATTTTTTTTAAATATTAGGTTATATATATTATACTGTATTTTGAAGTTAAAAGTTCAAATACTTATTGACTTACTAGCTAAATGTTAAATTATGAAAAATAAAGCTAAATTAATATTTGTTATTGCTAGCAATTAAGTTGATACTTGATACAACATAAAATACAATAAATACAATATGTTTTTTATATTTGTTATTTATTAAAGTTCTAAAATTTGCTGCATTATTATACAATAATAAATTATTTTTTTTTAGCCAAATAAACAGAGTTCAATGATAAAGTGAAAAGTTTGTACAAATACTTAATTGTTCTTTACAAAGTATTGGATTATTCAAGTCTGCTTGTATATTTTATTAACAATGCATCAAGAAGACACCCAGATAATTAATCCCATTTTGGTAGATCATATCCAGCATTTAACTCCATAAAATCAATTAAAAAAGGAGATTCAACAATTCTAAAGGATACCCACAAGCCACAAAGAATAGAATCAAAGCATGATTGATTCGATTGATTTAGCCTTCAGGCAGTTCTATAGAATCATGGAAGTCTTTCATGGATATTTGCTCACCAGAAAGAGTAATTAATTTTTTTTTTTTTGCTAGAAAGATTAATCTCTCGATCTGAAACCCTTGTTATATATTCACAAAGTACAAGTGCTGGCGCATTTGGACAGTAATTGGCAAGATGTTCTTTAAGAACTGGTGGTTCTCCTCATCTCCATATTACTGGATGATATTTAAGATCGCTCAAAACTTTCTAAGCAATATAGTTTTCTCTCGAAATGAAATCAGATACTCCATACAATGATAAAATGCAAAATAGCTTTGCACACGGATCCATATTTCATAACAACAAACTTTAGAATAAAAGAATAGAAATTTATTTTACTTGTCTTCCGGTGAGCTTTTTTTTCCTTCGTAGACTGATTTTGTTGGTTATACAAACTAAATCTTTTCCGAATGCGTCTATTTTTTGTTAAAATGAGTAAAGGAATATAGATTCCAGACCTATAAAAAACTCAATTTGTATATTTAAATATTCAAGATTAAACTAATATAATGCGATAAGTTGAAATGCGAACCATTTTTTTTTTTTGAGGCCAATCATATGTCACCCTTCTCTCGTATGACATAGTGTGTGACATCCCATAAATCACGTTCGTGATTGATAAATTTTGATAGAGTGTAAATGTCATATGAAAAATTGAAAAATGGCAAATGACATCACTGGATGAGTTGCAAAAAGGCACCTGATTGAAATAACTAGATTAGAATCAAGTTTACTTTGTCGCTGGTTTGAAAAAAAAATTACTAAATTTGTTTTAGTTTTCGTTATTCTCAGATTTTTTTATCATAAGGTATCTTCGAAATATCGAATACCATTATTTCTTCCTTATTTGTTGAAATCGGCATAAATATTTATGATGAATTTCCGCGAATATTTTGAAGAATCCCCCACCTTTCATGCGAAAATTGAAATTTCATATTTTCAGGTTTTGGTTTCAGTATGAAAATATGGCGAAAGCTTATGTGGTAATAGTTTCTATATTCATACACATATATACATACGACTTGAATTCCAACGAGTATCGAATCCGTTTTTTTCCAGGATAAACACCCCTTTTTCGATGGCGTTTACTTTAATATAATAATAATTAGAAATAAAGCTTTCATTCTCCCCGGCTAATTCCGTTCTTACATCAAGCACGCTAAAAAAAAGTCACTTTTTGGTTGTTTGTTAAATTAAAAATAAACCAATCATTATTTTAATTAATAAAATCGATTTTGAGGACATTTATTTATTAGCTAATCAAATTAATCTACTAAGCCGAAAGCAAGATCCCGGTATCCATTTATTTCTTGATAGTTTTATATGATAAAGTCATTATTTTTGTTCTAGACAATGTCATACATCCGGAAGGGTTAGTAGTAGTATTTTTGCAAGAAAGACGTGATCCTTTTAGTTTAAAATTTCGTTTTATAATATATATTTTTTGAATACAACAGTTTTAATTTTTCCGTTTATATTAAGAAAGCTACGTATAAATAAATGTAAATGACAGGGGATAAACCTGTTATAATCTGGTAATTGCCTAACGGCCAATCATTTATCCGACTATCGAATACCAAAAAAAATATATATTTTTTATATATATATACATATTTTTTTTTTTACAATTCCGAACGATTGGCAAGGTACTTTTTTGAACCGAACTACATCATTTACCAAATTTATTTAAGGTTATAAATACTTAAGTAAAAAGTGCGTCATGTGCAATAAATTATTGTACAATTAACGTCAAATCATTATAAATTTAGTTAAATTAAGAAATTATGAAACAAATATAACTTGGTGAAACAAAATCTTTCGTTGAAGAATGAAAATCCTTTAACTTCAAATCTTTATACATTGTCTCTTGCGATAAAATATGTTATAAAACCTATAATTAATTAATTTGTAAGTAAATAATTTATACGATTTTTTATAATCATAAGAAAAAAAAAAAAATTCTTATGTATTTACCAATAGCAATCATTAATTTAAGAGTAATTAAAGAAGCGATTAAAATATATTTCCAAGAATATCCAGGCTTTTCTAATGCAGGTTTATCAATAATAGGCGAACCCAACCTTCCTGGTGAATAATCTTCAGAATAAGATTGTTGTTCATCTTGAAATTGTTTTAAATATTGAACTGAATATCGTGAATTTACTGGACGAGCAGTAGGAGGTACTACTATTGTGATAGTACAATCATCATCATCCGCCGGGATTATGGATGAATTATAATTTTTTTCATCTTTCTTTTCATTAACATTAGTGTCAGAAGGTTTAACCTTTGACTTGGACTTGAATAAAGTCATTTCTTATTTATTATTCTTAATAAAAATATAATTATATTTTTTTTTTTATAAAACTAAAAAAAAAAAAAAAAAAAAAAAAAAAAAATAAAAAAAAAAAAAAAAAAAAAAAAAAAATTTTTTTGGAGGAAAAAAAAATCCTTAAGACAGTTAATAAATCTCATTTTTGCCATCATATTGTGTGTGTTATTTTGTTTATCTTTACCATTATCATAAGCTTTTCTTTGTTCTATTGTTTATTTATAGCAAATCGGTTTAAATCGGTTTAAATCGGTTCTAAAAATAAATCAAAAAGGTCAAGTGATCATGTAAATCTTTGAATAATAAATAATCTAGGCGTTATTATTTATTAATATGTCATCGAAGTATTGAGCACATTCACGTGATATTTTACACAAAAAAATGGTAGCCGGATTTTTTTGCCGGTTAATCAATTAGGGTTAGGATTAGGGTAAGGGACGGTAAGTTAGGAAATTGTCACATGGCATCATACATGAAATTAGGAATGATAATTGTTTTGCCGTCAATATACAGTATTCACGTGATAATAACTTGACATGACGCGAGATATTGTCTATTACTTTTTTAAATAACTAATGAAACATATATTTGAGATGTGATTGAACGGAATCATGAACATATAGGTTTTGTCATTAAATGTCAGAATCCTGTTTTATATCCAGTTATTTGATAAATTCTTTAGTCAAGAAAAAAAAAAGATATATCAGTATGATATAAATATTTGTATAAAATAAAAAAGAATTATTTCATAGATTCAGATAATCGATATTAATAGTAAATGAATTAAGTTTTTTTATAAATTATATTTTAAAAAATCATATAAAGTAATAATTTTCTTATAGTTAAAATTCGGCTTATCATAAGGAGGCGTATTGGCTTTTCAAACGAAAAAGAAATAAAAAAAAAAATTGAAAAACGAAAGGATTCTAAAAATAATAAAATTATTTCGATTTCCCCACAAAAAACACATATAGCTTAATTAAAAATCGTAGATTAATTCCCCAATGATCTAATAATATACCTTCTCAACCTTAATATTCTTCACACGCTGCATATTAATTAAATAATTATGTCACAAATGATGGGTATGTAAACAAAATCTCCCTTTATTTGGACATGAGATATAATGTGTTATTTTTCTCCCAAAATTGGGTCATTTTTTTTGCTTTTAATTATTATTCGTTAGATAACGAGTGCCTAAAAAAAAGAGACGATTAATTAGTAATTATTCGAAAATAAAATACGCATTTAATACGCATGTAATTAAATGTTAACAACAATTCGTTTTATAATATATTTATTTATAATAAATTCATACATTGAACATGTAAAGATTTAAAAGAGTGAATAGATGTTGAGAAGTATAAAAAAAACGACCATTGAGATAAGCCATGAAAAATTTTTCACTCGCGAAGTCGTCCTTTAAATACAAATTTAAAAGAAAATTTTACTCATTTTTAAACCCATTTAATTGTTTTTTCTTTTATATAATATGAAATTCATTTTGATATTCGGGTCAGCTATTCATATACATATTAATTTTTTTTGCCAACTTTCTATCTTGTTCTCTTAAAGAGATTAGGTTCTGATCATAATAAACTAGAATATCAACAATTGGGGACTTGTTTAAATAAAAAAATTTATCACACGAATATAAATTCAACTTTGGATTGAAAAGGCGCCAAGATTCGGTATTTACACAAGAATTTCAAGTGAAATTTATGTTAGTGAAACACTACATATGGTTTATTTACAATCATCCTGTGGACATTGTTAAAGTTTCCTGTTTAACTATGCGTTACAGTATTTTTATATTCTCATGATATCAGATGTTTAGTTTTTCAATAAATGATTAAGTGGCGCCATATTTCGGGTTCAATCTAGCTTAATTAATTGTTTGTTTAAAAATTACCTCATTTTCGAATAACAACAATCTAAAACTAGTCCTACTCTTCGAAGAAAAAAAAAAAAATACAAGATCAATGGCTATGTAATCAAGATTTCTTCACAGAAAATCTTTTTTTTTTTAATCAAATATTCAGCAAAGAATAAAAATAAATGACAATAATAAATGATAATAATCATTCAAATCGAGTTATTAAAACACCTTGATTTGTTGATGATTTACGCATATGTTGTATATATTGTATTCGTACTATAATAAATGGATTTTATATTATTGTATTTGTTTCAGATTTACTCGGCGAAAAGTCAGATTGATAAAATTGATACGAGCGATTGGTTAGATTAAATCACATGATTAAACTTGTTCTTTACGTAAGCAGGGCGAAACAATTCTTTTCAAGCACAAACACGCGATGTAACACAATTCGTACGTGATATTTTTAACGCGATCAGTGGCTGAAATTTGAGAAATTTGGATAATCGGTGTATACGTAAATATTTTGGTTCTCATTCCTTAATAATAAATTCCTATTACATAATTATAACCTTTTTAATTGTGGGATTATTTATTATTGTTAATCGTTTCGTTAAATAAACTTGGGCGTAAGGGCTGCTACCCACTTTTTCGTCAAATAAAGTCTCCAAGAGATATATTATTATTATTATTTTACAATTGCTATTATTATACACAGAATCTCTTTATTTTTTTTTTTTTTTTTGTTAAACAAAAACTCGGTATCTGTTATCCCTTATAGTTTAATACCAAAATAATTGACTCATTAGACCTATTTTAGCAAGCGTACGTAAATAAAGGAAACAATTAAATAAATCATTAAGCAAAGAATATATCAAAATTTAGTTGTCAAAAATGTGAAAAATTTTGCTTCTATGTTCGCTCATTTTTTTCTTGATATAATGAGAAATTTTAATTATGAACGCTTAATAACGATTTGCCATCCTTTATATAATTGTTATATCTTTTCTAATTTTATTCATTATATAAAGTTTTTAATCTTTTAAAACTCTTAAGAATGTTTTTCCTCATGAATAGTTATACTAATGAATAAAGTATTTTTTAACATACATTGTTGTGTTCTCGAGAATATGTGTGCATATATAAATGAAATAATATACTCACTAGCTAACTGTTACTGATCCATTAATCCTTATTAAAATTATTATTAACATTATAAAATCCCCTTTCACTCTTCTATTTTCAACCTTAATTCGGATCAATCAGAATAACCAGATTACAGATTAAACTGTAAAATGGGAGATAAATTAAAGGAATTTAGATCAATAATATCCTTAATCGCCAAAGATATTTGGCGATGTTAGAACGTGAAAACGTGAAAGACCAGTAGATCGGTATCATTATTGCACACACAAGATTTCGAACAAGATAATAAGTTGTTCATTATAAAAGGATCATAGTTGTTGAATATCTTTAATATATTCTGAATAATTAAAAATAATTTTTGATTATTTTGATTTAACTACAATATTATAACTTACATGGATAGTATGTATCTACGAATGATAATTGTATTGGATAGTAATTTTAGATAAATTAATAAATTTATCAATAAACATACATCTATAATTGGGATAAAAATAGATCTCAATTAAATTTAGGGTTGTAAATAAATTATAAATTAAAATTAATTAAAAATCTCATTGTATACATCTCTCTTTGATCAGATCGGAAAAGATCTTCTCGTGGAGTGACTAAAAGCGCAACGTAATAAATAAATAGAACTAGAAGATAATAAGCAAGAAAATGAGATAATCAAAATTTTTTATTGATGAAAAAATTACATAAGCATACCACATCATGTCTACAATAAATATTCAAATTTGTGTAAAAGAGACAATTTACAGCATTTATTTCTATTTTGTTTGAGAGGAATGTAATAAATTCATTAATAATAAACCGGTAAAATGATTAATAATAGGCGGTCGTTACCTTAATTACTGATTTTGTTAGATTTTCTTTAAAAAAAAAGATGCGAGTCGACTACAAGAAAGCGGAAAATAGAACAATGTGTTTGACGAGGAAAATGGCATTAGAAAGCAGCTACTAGGAATTAGGACACGGCAAGGAGACCATATTCAGCAGCGAAAAGCTTTTGTGAGAACAGATGTATGGAATTTGGTTTTGTTTCTTCTCTTCGGTACGTACGGTACGCGGCATGACTATTAATTATTACGTAATGATATTCCGATTTGAAGCGTCATACTTTCATTTCATAGATAAATTTACATAATATCTCAGCGAAATATTTACAGGTTTTTCGAATAATTAATTACTTTTAGTCAAACCGGCGACAATATATATATTCAAATGTAATATCATACGCTTACACGTGAAGTTTATTGATGTACATTTACAGGTAATCCACTAATCCCACTTTAGGGTTAAATTTGTGGTGTAACATCTCACGATTTCTTTTCTAAATTAGCATATTTCTAATATTGCGCTCGTGCCATTTATGAAAAAAAAAATCTAATATTTTAAAGACGGTTTATAATAATTTTTACTTTTTTTTTAATAAAAAAGTTTACCACTATTCGCGAGATTGATTTGTTTATCTATATTGTCTAACTTTATCATCATCCTTTTGTGGACATAACCGTTATAATTCATTTCAGTCGATTGAATTTTTGCATTTGTGCGTGACCAAACGTTTAGACCAATATTTTTTAGGGCCTAATATGAAAGATTATTTCAGATCAGTAATTATATTTAGAAAGAATAGATAAAATAGATAACTTATATAAATTGACAAATCATTTTGAAGAAAATTATCTAATCATTACTCCTTTCCTAGTCCTTGTTCTAATCAATCATCTTACCTAATTTCACGCAGCTCATTAGGGTTTGATATGACAGTGTCTGTAACTCTAAATACAAGGTGACAAATAGCATTGTATTTCCAGGGAATTTTCCTTATATTTTTGCGCTAAATCGATAGCCAACTTGTAATTAATTTTGTTAATATACCGATTTTTATTTAAATTTTGCGGTTAACTGAAAAGAATCTTGCAAGAACCTTGATTATTGATAATTTTACACCAAAAAATTTTGACATTTCTTTGCTATATTCAGTATTTCTCTAATTGTTTTAGTCGTGAATCCACCCGTTACCTTCGATTGTAATTAAAAGATAAAAAAAGAAATTGAATTTTTTAATTTTTTTTTTTCCAAAATTTAAACATTAAATCACTAAATTGAATAATATTGTATTTTTTTCTTTTTTTCTTTTTCTTTTTTTTGAAGATTTGATAATAAGTTTTTTTATTTAAACCAATTATTCTTTTCATTTTTTTTAAAAAAAAAATCGATTTTCACTTACGTGAGTAAAATTTTAAATGGTTAAAAAATAAAGTTAACTGTTTCTTTAACCGCTGAATATAACAATAGAAAAGGTCTTTTCTAATTGTTATCTATTTATGTTTTGTAACTTACCATATCTAATAAATTTATGGTGGTGACAGACTAGAATCGAATTAGCCGAAGCATCAATATGTTTTCCGCCAGGATAAAGTCCTAAAAAAATATTACCTGTTTTCTTTATCCTTTAAATTCACAGGAGAAATAAAAAGAAACGGATCAAAAGAAGAAAATCACCTTTATAAAAGAAGATTCAACTAGACTGCGACCTCAAACACCAATCGACTTTAATTTATTATGTGCAAAGTTACTATGGCTAACCAACCGGAAGACAAGGGCATATGCTATGGGTTTATCACACCAAGGTTGTCTACAGCCGCTTGTGGTATAAAAAAGGTCAACCGCGTTTTTACTAATGAAACTGTCAAGCAAACTTTGAGAGAAAAAAAAATTCAAATGATATAAGAAATAATTCATACTTGGAATCAATCATGTACGTTAACGAGACATCATAAAATCATATTTATTTCTTTATCTATTTAAAATATTAATAGTAAAAAAAATTTTTTTAACGTTCTATTATTATCACCATTGAGGTTTTTAGGTTGGATTTTTACTCTTTGCAGAGAATTTTACAGTAGTTAATCATTGTTTTTTGATAATAAAGTAACTAGGCGAATTTTGGTTTAGCTTGGATGATATCATTATCCTTTTTACACAAACACAAATTAATTATATAATTTTATTCAATTTACGTAACATTATTATATAATAATATCACTCTTTTGTAATAGATATATAGATTTTTAAATAAAATTTTATTAACATAGTCAACACAGCCAACACAGCCTTCCATGTGGAACGAATAAAAAATTATATCATTGATTCAGATAACCGCAGCTCAAAATTATTTCTTAATTTGTAAAAACAAATAATAATAGAACATGTAGAAATCTGACCAATCATCAATTACTACATGGCTTTTAGTAATGTTAATAGAAAAATTTAGAAAGCAATAATAAAATTTGTAATTGATTTTCCGAGTCGAAATTTGGAACAGCGAGAATTTTTTTTCAGAATATAAAAAGGGTGACTTTAACATTCAAGGAGAAAAAGCACATTTTCTCTTAAGCAACTTACAATATAATTAATTAATTATTCAACGGAAAAAAAAACCTCGCGTTATTGAAAATTGTACAAAATGAATCATAATAATCCTTTACAAAATAATGTCAATAATACACACGATAGATTCGTTGATAATAGATTCAATAATTATTCTAGTACATCAACAAATGTAATAAATATGGAACAACATTCAACAAATTCTTTATGCAATTATACCGACTTTTCCGCAACGGAAGGTAATAATATGTTAGCATCTTATGCAACTAATAATTACGAACAACAAACCACGTTCTCTTTTTTGAATAATGAACATGTTATTTCAACTACACAATCTTATTCTACGATCACTTCATCCTACGCGCCGCAATATATCGATCATAATGTTAATCAAAATCCACCTCAATATATTCAAAATACCTCTCAACCACTTAATTTTCCTCAAACAAATAATTCTCAAATCTTTAGATTTGAAGTACCGGGATTCAAAATTATCATTATACCTACCACTTCATCAATTTTAACTAGTTTAGATATGCAAATTGAGTCTCATAATGTTTCTTTCTCAAATAATACTACTGATAATTCACAAACTCAATTTAGATCCTCTTAATTTTTTAATTACTTTTGTGGTTAACAAACCCATTTTAAAAATTGATATGATCATAGAAAGGTTATTGATTATTTCATTGATATCTCATTTGATATTTTATATGTACTATTTATTTACTTAATAAATTTCAATTAATAATTATCTTCCATACAATGTAATTAATAGTAAGGCATTTTGAGAATCATGTCATTAAAAAAAACAAAATAGATTCATATAAATATTAAATTATATAGGTAATATGAACAATTTCTTGAATAATATGATATGTTAATTAATATGATTTTTGTAATTCTCGTATAGATGGATTTTAAAAAATTTTAATCGAGCGCAATGAAAAAAAAAATTGAAAACTCTGTCGATGACAGAGTAGTTTATATGATTTTAGTGAAGAGATTGTTATTTGATACAAAAATATATATCAATCACATGGATTCGCTTCAAGCATGTAACATCTATTAACACGAGATCACTGTAATGATAAGGTTTTATTAAGTGTATTTTAGGGTAGTTAAGGTTATGGTTTCGTTAGGGTTAGTTTAGGGTTAGTTTAGGATCAGTTTAAAAGTAGCAGAATTAGCAAAATTGTTAAATCTTTGAGCGTCTAAATGCGTCTTTATAGATTTCTGGTTTTTTTTTCTTTTCCTTTACTTCAGTTAATGATTATTGTCTAAGGTTTAATCTTTGAAATTTTGTTTGTGACGAAATTTGATGTCTTATTTTCCCGTCTTTAACCGAAATAGACGTTAAACATTCAACCATACAATCGATTTGATGATCAGAACCGATTACAAAATCGTACTACAGAAATCGTTTTACAGGTTTATTGTGTCACAGACACACATTGCTCCTGTTAGTATCACGTGAAGCTTATATAATATTTTCTATATGTATAATTCAATTTTTTTTAAATTCGATCGTAAAACTAAATTTTAGTTCTTATTGTAGTGGTTCCGCATTGTATAAATAATTTTTTTTTAAAAAATACTCAATAAGCTTGTGAAATAAACATTCTGTGGATTAATTTACATCAAAAAGTTCTTTTTTTAGTTGTAATTAAATAATTGAATTTTTAAATTTTTCGGTCTTAAAACCTTATTTTGTATGATTCATGTAAATCTTTTCAAATTTTCGTAAAAATCGCCTTCAAACTCTATCTGGCACCAATTATACCAATGATTAAATATTCTTTCACCGCCACTTTCTCAAAAAAAAAAAACAAAATGATCAATCAACCAGTGGATTATTTCGGTCCGTTAGTTCCGCTAATGTCACATGATACTTAATAATAAATATTTTGGGGATCATTTTACATTCATGAATATAACTAAATATATTAAAATACACTAAATTATTCAAAGATTTTTTTTATTAATTGTGATTGTTGATATGAAAACAAAATTTTCATAATATAAATAGTTTTTGAAGATTAAGTAAAATAAATAATAAATTATAATATATAAATATATATACACTGATATACTCATCTTTACATCACATTTTCTTATTGTAATTTTAAATGTAACAATGGATTACGTAATCCGTAAGAATGAGAACATTTGATTTAGGAATGTTTCTTTTTTATTAAATAATTAAATATAAATTTAGAATTCTTTGTTTCGTGATTCAAAATTTTAAAAACTGTCATGTAAAATTATGAAAGCTTTACTTAAAACAATCATAACAATTATAATAGAATACTTTTTTTTAAAAAAAAAATCATTTTTGTATTTTTTTTTTTTTTTTACTAAAAATGAATATACCACCGTATAACCAATGTGCTCGAATAATCCAGAAAGAATCATCTTCTTCTTCATCCGTGATCGCAAAATTTACGAAAGGCATAAAAATACCGATTGCGATTCAACTAAACAAGAAACGTTGGAAATTTTTAAAGAATATGAAGCAAAGAATGATAAGATCACAATGAAATCATTGTTATTATTCTTTCACAGTTTTGGAACAAGAGATTTATAAAAAATTCACGTGCCAATATCAATTAGATTTATTATGTGAATTGGTCGTATTACTTGGAGCGATGATGATATACAGTAGAATATACAATAGAGAAGGATTTGATAAACTATCTGATTGAGTTAACTTATTATATGTAAAGTCTCGGGTAAGTTCCGATTGGTAATTTTTGGTAAATGTAAGGGGCACGAAGAAAATCGCATTATATTGGTGAATTCATTGTAATCGCATCGACAAAGATATATCATGCGGATTATCCTCTATTTTTTTTTATATTAAAAAATTATTTAACCTTTAGAAGTACAAATGAATTTTTTTTTAATATAGATTATGTTTATTTAAAAATTTTTAATATTCATTTTCAAAAATTCAAAATCGGTTGGTGCAAAATTCGCGCAACATGATAAATATCTTTTCAAAAAATAAAATATACTGTATATGTGCTTATTAAAAATACCATTTATGCATACGTGACATATTAATATTACCAAGAAGTCCAGAACACATTTTTCTCCGCATTTCTCATTTATCCTCTTTAAAGTTTAAATGTCACAATGAATGCATCATATAATAATAATGTGTTCTCATTTATTCTCTTTAAAATTTAAAGTTATAACACAAAAAATAACAGAGTCACAATGAATGCATCATGTAATAATGTGAGAAAAAAATTTACGCGCCATAACCAACTGCTGTGGCTTGTACTACCCGGAAGTAGAAGAAACGATATGTAAAATATAAGGGGTACGACAAAAACAGGAGGTTGTTAATGTTATTATGTTAAATTTTTTTTTTTTTTAATATCACAACATAAATGGGTAAATTGGTTATTATTTATTGATTTTTAAAATAGAATAATATTTTCAATAGGTAAAGTGGATTGATCTTTTTTAGCCATTTTTTCCGGCAAAATTATTTAATGGTGCTTTACCATTTATTTATTTATTTATTTATTATTTCATTGCCAATTATATTAGATCAATATTTTTGAGAAAGAAGCACGAATGAACATTGGAATTTTGAAAATGATAATTCATGAATATGGTTAATACTTGGATGATTCTAATAATTTATTCAGGATTTAATAACACCAATAAGGAATAAAATAAAAAAATGCACAGTATATGTAAAAAAATTACGTATACACTATACAGTATTACTGCGCATATATTTTAATTCTTCTCACAGATTAAAGGTGCATGCAAGAAACTTTGAATGTAATGAACATGAATAGTAGTAGAAAAATACATAATATTTAAAAACACAATTTTTTATACAAAAAGTACATATACAGTATATTAAAAAAAAAATTAAAAATGATTTATTATGTGTATACACATAGAATAGTGAAACCACAGTGTTGTTTTATTACGTTGTCTATATTGCTTTTTCTTAAAAAAATAAAAAGAGATTATATTATATTTTATAAATTTCTATTTAATTTATTAAAATTTTTTTTAAAAAAAAATTCTCTTTCATTATTAACGTTAAGGAGCTCCGACTCGCATACTGTATTGATAAGTGCTATCACTTGAACGATTATTCAAACGACGTGTTGTTCCATCATCATCACCCGAAATAATAACAGCATCATAAATTCTTCCAAAGAAATCAATAAATAAAATCACAACATTTAATATCAGACTTATGAAAGGAAAAATCACATATCCATCCGTTTTCAACCAATAATTTACCTAAACGAAATGAAAATTTTTTTAATCGTATATTAATTAATCATTTAGTATATAGGTTGGGTTCATTTTGATATCAGGTTTTTTTTTTTTTATATGCGGAGATAAATGATTTATCAAAAATGGGTCATGTAATGCCATATTTTTGATTAATCAAATTTACCCGAAATAGTAAAAAAAAAAAAAAAAAATCTGAATCAAAAGAGGATTCTTTATATCGCATCAGCGTAAAAACTATAAATCACTGATATTTTACCAATTATACTATAACACGATTTTAAAAAATTATATATATATCTTACCAGAATAACCAATTGAGGTATGTCTTGAATGCCAAGATTTGCGACTCCGATCCAAGCAATGGCTCTTTGTCCATTAGCAGAATATTTTGCACTAGTTATTTCCATTCCTCCGAAATTCGATGAAATAATTTTTAATGCTTGTATATTCGCCGCTGAAAACACCGTAATTAATGCGGCAAATCTATGATTCTCCTTAAGCCAATGTGAAAATGCTGGATTGAAAATTCTTTGATGTATCATTATTGCAAAACCAAATGTCAAGTTAATTGATCCTGATACTATTAAAATTATCAATCTAATAAAAAAAAAACAAACAAAAACAAAAAAATTAAAGGTTAATAAAATAAAATAAATAAAAAAAAGTTTAAGTATTAATATTGTTTTTTATGTTTCTTACGCCGGTCTGAATAATCCTGGAACATCATTCGCATTCTTTACAAGAAATGCTATATCAAATGCTAAATCATAACATATCAATAAAAAGTTGAATATTACAAAATTATTTCCCTAATAACATTAAATAAGAAATTTAGAATATCATACATAATAAAAGATAATCAAAGAAAAATTCACAAGTTCTTATATATATATACCTTCCTATTCGAACATCGTCCAATTAGATAAACGAAAATTGCGAAACCCATAAGTGATCCAACAATACTTAATATTATATAATTCTTCTTGGCAAATGTAACTAAAAAAAAAAAGATAATATTTATAAATTTTTCGGAATATTTTCTTAATAATATGAATAAAAAATTCTTTTAATTTTAAACTCACTAAAATCTTGTTCCGCCCCTTCTGGAACTATGTTGTCTCCCATTGTAATGAAAATTATTTTTTTATTAGTGAAATTTGTTTTGGCGCAGTGAAAGTTGTACGTTGCGTACGTTACAATAAATAATTTCTTTTCTATCTCTTATATAGGAAAAAATAAATGGAAAGTTAAAAAACATTTTTTTTTTTTCAAAGAAAAAAAAATTTAACCGATGCTTTTATAGAATTTTTTTTCATTTAGAACTTTGTTCTCTAAATTTATTAATAAAAATCATAAATAGAAAATATTATGATTGTACGATATAAATAGTTCCTAAAGAGGAATTATTTATAAAAAATCAAAATTTTTATTTACGATGAAAATAGAATTTTATTGTTAAATTACTATACTAAGAGTGTATTTGAACCAAATGTGCACAACGAAGGAAAGTATTTTTAAAAGAGAAAAAAAAAGAACCTCCCGAAAAAAAAACCATTTGTTTAATCTGCTATTAAGGTATAGATTCGACGTTTTTTAAATGAAATCACTAATATGGAAACTATCATCACTGTAAGTCTGTAACACATTACCTTAAATGTTTTAGCGTTGGTTTCAAATTTCCAAATGAAAATGTGATATTCATTTGTAACAAACAGCATTTATTTTATTTATACTTTTATCCGAATTCCATATGCCAAGTAATGTATGCTAATGAGATTTCACCATACTAAACGCAATGCATTTAAACCCTGATGTTGACATGCTTAAACGTCACTTACAAATGGCGCAGTCGAGATAATATTTTGGTTATCTCTGTTATTGTTTGTCGTGAATTTATATATTCTCTATTATATGTAATATGTATTGAATGATAAAATTTTGCTGTATTTTCGGCGCCGAGTTTAAAATATTAAAAAAAAAACGTTTTTAAAACAATTACAAACAAAAATGGCAACGAAAATAATGGGGAGCGCATAACGCAATATGAATATCGATAACGTATGGCGCAGTATTTAACCATAACAAACTTAGATTTTTATTTTTTAAAAAAAATCAAACCTTTAAATTAAACGAGAAAATTCGCTTAATAAAAAAAATGATGATTATTATATATATGTATAACTTAGGTATAAATAAAAAGTAACTATATATAAATTCGCTATTCATAGAGTAAAAAAAAAAAAAAATTTCGTAATTTTTTTTTTAAAAATATATATATTAATTTCCACACTTTATAAACTTAATTAATTTTTTTTTTTTTTTTTTTAAAAAAAAAAAAATTGACCTTAGCTTATTATTAATTAATGTGTGTGTGAAAATTAAATTATCTTAAAGTGTAAATTTACTTGTCACCAATTAATATAATGACACTATTAAATATTAAAATATTTATCATATTTTGAGACTAAACAGATTTATAAATGTCTAGTCCACTATAAAAAAATTATTATTTACGTCATTAAAACCCCGTTCGTTATCAAATCGAATTTATTATTTTTTCTTTTCTTCTTATTAATAAGAACCATCAATTTGCATAAAATCGTTCTGTTCTTGAAAAGAATGATCGTATGCGCACCAAGGTGCCGGTTTCGATAAAAGATGAATTGAAGAACGTTTCGCGGTATATGCCTGCGGAGACATTGGAGACATAAGTGGAGACGTTGAAGAAGTTGGGGTTGGAGGATAATTCGTGGAAGTAGATCTAGGGGATGGAGATGAAGATAAAGGTGAAGGTAATGATGGTAAAGAGATCTTCATACTGGTAACCGATGATTTCTTTTCATTCTTCATAAAAAATTCATTTAAATTCTCTACATGTTCTAGAGAATTCTCATTATTATTATTGTTATTATGTGAACAAATTAATGATTTTTTTTGTAAAAAATCCATTCCAAGATCAGGTGAGGGAAGCAATAATTGAGTTCCTAGGGAAGAATTATAAATTGACATTGACATCGCTTTTCTTTTAGGAACATATGGAGGAGGCAACGTCAAATCTTTGATTGATGATGATGTTTCCATATTTTTAGCAATTGGTTGTTGTAATAAAGGATTTGTCGTTAATGAAACAATTTCACTTATATTACTATGCGACGTGAGTGGGCCCGTTTGAGTTTGAGCGTATCTATTATTAATATCATCAGATCGATTCGAAGGAGAGAGGTCATCTTTTGTTACATGATTTCTCTGTTGCATGTAAGGATAGATAGGCATGGGTCTGCAGAAAATGGGAGATTGATGATCCTCTTGCCTATCGAGTTGATCTTGGCGACGTTGCGGCTTAATGGTAACATCATCTTTAGATTTTGTTGGCACCAAGTAAGGATATGAAGATAATGAAGACAATCCATCATTTATTTTATCATCATCTATGAGATCTTGAAGTCTTATTGATTGACGACGTTTATTATTATTACTTTTACCACCCCCCAACATCTGTTCGATATGACCCCTGAGGTTAGGGTAATTTTGAAGAACATTCTCGATCCTGTGAGCAGATGTTCGAATAACTTCTACATTACCATTTCGTGGTCCCCGTTTTTTTGCATTATTAGAAAAAACACATTTATGACCACTTCTTGAACAAGTAGTACATGGGGCGCTACCTGTGCATTTGACCTTTTTTTTTTGACAGGCCTGGCAAGCGACGGTTACTTTTGTTCGATTCATGACGTTTATTTCAAAGATAAGATTAATTAATTAAGTTTATATTTATAATTTTTTTTTGTTTTATTTATTTTTTTTTATTTATTTTTTATTTTTTTTTTAAAAAAAAAAAATAAAAAAAATAAAAAAAAAACTTTCAAATTTTTTTTAAGATTTTTTTTATATATATATATTATATATATTATATTTTAATAATAATAAAAAAAAAGATAAATTTCGTATAAAAAAAACCCAAAAATAAAAATAAAAATAAAGAACGGTAGAAAAACTCCACGAAAAGAGTTTTCAACCGAAAGGGGAAGATGGACTGGTGAAAAGAGTTCAGGGAAGGTGACCAGTAAAAGTTAGAAAAAGGACGAGTGATATTAGTTAAAGAACGACTTTTTTAGGGTAAAACTTCAGTTTTGCAAGAACACATAAATAGGAAACAAAAATTTTTTTTTAGTGACATGATACAAATATAACCTAATCGTGTAACCATAATTGAACCAAACATTTTTACCAAAAAAAAATCAAATTTGGAAAATAGGAAAGTGGGACAAAACAATGAATAAACAATCGCAATCATTGGAACTTGAAAAGAGTTGAAGAAATTCTCGGATTCATGTGAGAGTTTTTGGATCTGGTCTTTACCTGATACGATCTTTAAGATCAAAAAAAGAATAATCATTAACCTTAAAAAAAAAAAATGTATATGTTGCTAAACCCTTTTGATGCGGAAAATTTCTTCATTGGATCACAAATGTTTATTTTTTTTTTCGTTGTTTAAAATCTTTTAAATTTTTTTTTTTTTTTTTATTATTGATCTTTTTTCTGGGGCAAAAAAAAAAAGGTCGGACTAATTACAAACTTTCCAGGAAAGCGGACGTGTTGGCTTATATCCGACAATCGGAAAATCCTTAATTTCATTGGTTCACTTTAATTTTGTTTATTAGCATTCAAAAAAAATATTTTTTTTCGTTAATAAATATTTTTT
>QKYT01000634.1:15945-42921 GCA_003550305.1 Glomus cerebriforme
TCTTCTTTTAGAAAAAGTTGATTTTGGACTTTATCACTTTACAGGTATTCTTTGGTGTCTCAACTAGTAACTTGTATTACTTCAGGCTTTGCTAACAGGTGGTATTCTTTAGAATTACTGGATTTTTGGAATTAAATGAAATAAGTAAGAAAGAGGGAATTCTAATCTAAACCACCAGCCAGTTAGGAGATACTCGACTATCTAACCAGTTTCCTTGCCTGATACGAGGAAGACCTCTATATACAGTATAAGGAAGAGAAGAGGAAGTTTAAAGGAATTTAAAAGCAGATAAGGAAAGTAAGAGAAAGTAAGGTTAAAGAGACTGAGAATCTAGTTTTTAAAATGGAAAAAAAAAGAAAGATAAAATTATAGAGAGAGAGAAAGTTTAAAGCAAGAATCCAGTAAATCTAGTTTTTTAAATAAAAAAAATTTAAAAGAAAATTATAGGTATGATATTTATAATTTTTTTTTTATCTTTTGTAATTTACAAATGATGTGTCATGAGAACTTATTATTATTAATTATATAATGTATTCACCAAATTTATTTATTTTTAATCACGAGCTAATCAGCTAGCCAAGTAAAGTATAATTGTGCACGAGTCACAATCCATATTTTTTACGCATTGCATATTAGATCATAATTTCTTATTTTTTTTTTATTTTTTGGTCAATAATTAGGTAATTGTATCACACGAAATATCAAAACAGTCATAATGAAATATTATTAAAATATATTACTGCTGATCACATGTGCAACAGTGAATTAATTAAACTATTATTTGAAGGAAATAATTCTCACAATGATTGATTCATATCGAAACTAAAAATCAAATAAAAATAATTTAATATAAATAAGGAAACCCTTGAAAAAAAGGGAAAATATGAAAAAAATATCTGCAACCAGTCAAAGAAAGAAGCCTTATCTAAAAAAAAGTAAGAAAAAATTTTTATTTTAAAAAAATTAATAAATAAGAAAAATCTGATACCTATTAAAGAATTCCTTAATTTTTTTTATATATAATTTTTTTAATTATATTTTTTTTTAAATTTTTTTAACTTTACAAATCATTTCCTCTGGATTTTCATTCCAAATAAAACTTTTGAAGTTCCAACATAACTCTCTATGCACAATAAAATTCCATTGCCTGAAAATATTAAGTTTCTGTTACTGGGAGGATAATGCATTAAAAAAAATCNTCTTCAGAANATTCATCTTCGTGAAAATAATGAAAATAATAGATAATGAAGAAAAATTCAATTATTTATTTTGAAAAATGAAAANTTTTTGATGAATCTGAAAAAATAGACNGTAGACTATAATTTAAATTGCTTAATCATAATAATTTAATCTATTATTTATGTAAGATTTTAAGTTAAAATTAAGATTGCTATTTAATAATTTTAAATATTTAAATAATTATCTTGACATTAATATTAGTTCAGTAAAATCAATTTTTAGAATCTATAAAATAGAAGATTAATAAATATAGATTAAAATTATCATTTACCAATTAATCATTTTTATTAATATTTCAATTTCTTCATTTATAAAATTAAAGACTTAAATCTACGAATCTAAAACCATTTTTGCCAGATAATTGATTAATAATAAAGATCATTAAATTATTCGACCAAAATGATTAATTTTTTGACTCTTTTTGGCAAATTATCATCACATGAATTGTAAATTTTGAACCTCCATCTTGTTTTCGTAAAAAAATCTATAATAAACATTAAACAGAAATTTGATTCATTTTAAATTTTCTTTAAGATTCATTAATTTGTTCTAAAAGAATCTTGTAAAATAAAATTGTTAGTATTCTCTTATAATAGATTAATTCTAATACAACAAATTTATTTATGAATACCTGAAAATTCCTTACCTATAATATTATCATTTTGTTCATATTAATCATCAGAATTCTTTGGTTCAGGAAGATTTTTAAAGTTAATTTACTTGTATATTTTCATGAATATACATAAGTTCAGATGAAATATGGAGTAAATATCTAATCTTATTTCTCCAAGTTAATTTATCATAATTTGTATCCAAATAATTTTGTAATCTCACATTTTCTACATATTTCAAATATTTCAAAACTATTATATAACTTTTTGCTTTTGGATCTTGAGTTATTCCAACAATAAAATATTAACCTTCACTAATCTGTAATGTGATTTAATCTATATATAATAAAAAATAAATAAAATGTTTTAGTAAAAGTAAAATTTTCAAAATTGAATAATAATAATACTTAGAATTATCGAATTATCAATTTTACAAAGTTACAAAAATATTTTGACCTTCCCTTTTCCAATTTACATTTTCATTATCCCAATTCGATATATGTCCATCAATCTGATTTGCTTTATACACTTTACCAAATCTACCTTCCGCAATATTTTTAATATTATAAAATTTATCAAAAGGTATCCATTCTAATGCATCATCATTATGATTAGTCCATAATTTGATAAATCATTCAAGATTGTAATAAACTTTATTGTATGAAATAAGTTAAATAATAAAACTAATGAATGATGAATTTCTATCCAAAAGACATTTATTATATTTATTGCGCTGAAATATTAAAATTATGAATCAGTGGTATTTTTCTAAATTTTATTGTAATAAATAAATTTGTTAATTTTTTTTCTAATAAACTAGCTTAATAAGGGCATAATATTCTCTTATATTATTTTATTAGCTAAGGAATATTTCATCAGTACTTCTCTACTTCATCTGATTGATAATCAAAATGTACGCCACCAAATCATCATATATTTTACTGTGCATTTTTAAAAAGAATATTTGTTACAAAATGTAAATTTATTACCATATATTTTGATTAAAATAATCTTTTTTCTATAGCCAGATAAGTTGTATGGTGTTGAAATTATTTGTATTAAATTATTTCTAGACTTATTTTTACTTTTTTAGACTAAAAAAAATATATAAAAAAACTTTTTTTTTTTAATTTCGATTGTATAATATGTGTCAAAATTATTCACATATTTGTAAGCAAAATGTAAATATGTATGATTGTACTTTAGATAGTTTTTTATTTATTTAATAATTTTAAAGTTAACCTTTTTAATGGTATTGAATCAAAAAGAAACAGTCATAGTTTCTAATATATTATGTGACAAATTAAATTCCATATTTGGTTAATACTAGAAGGAAATCATGAGTCATTAACATTTTTTTTAATNAAAAAATCATTTGTGTGATACATGAAAGTACAAACCAGTATGTGACTTATCATTATTGTATTGTTTGTAGTTTTTGACTCATTTTATATTCTTTATATTTTAATTATATAAATATTGTCCTTTTTTTTCAAAATTCCATCTTATTTTTATGAAAAAATTTCAAATATATTCAAATATCCTTAGAGCTCATCACCTTATTTTAAACCATATTTTATCAGCTAATTATTATCCTAAGTTAATCTCTATTCATTTTAACAACCACTCCTTTAACCTCACATATTCTTTTAACAACTACTCCCTTTAACCTCACTTCCCCTTACCTTCCTTATACTGCATATAGAGGTCTTTCTCGTATCAGGCAAGGAAACCTGTAATACCAGTCAGTTAGTCGAGTATCTTCTATCTGGCGGGTTTGGTATTTTATCTTTTTAAATTCCTTTAAACTTCCTCTTCTCTTCCTTATACTGTATATAGAGGTCTTCCTCATAACAGGCAAGGAAAGGCCAGTCAGATAGTTGAGTATATCCTATCTCTGGTCTGGTTTAGATTAGAATTCTTTTATTTTCATCCTTAGTATTTTATCATAATATGGGAGTAGTTCCGTATCATTTAAAGAGAACAAAAAAACAGCAAAAGGAAGACAATTTAAACGATCTACAGATCTAGAAGATAAGTTACGAAGTTTTGTCTATATTTTCCAGGGTGAAAGAGACCAAAAGATATAAAAAAAATGAACATAAAATATGGAGAAACAGCAAACAACCTAAAAGAACTTAATGATAATGGAAGAACTATAGTAATATAATAACAGAAGAATTATGCAAAACAGAGAAAACAAACAAATCAACATGTTTCCTTAAAGACAAGAAATAAAAAATGGAGTTGCATGGATTAAGGATAGAGAAAAACAAAATAGTAACAAAATCATTCAAAACAGAAACGAAGATAAAAATTATAATGAAAAGAAGGAATAGAGTGAAAAAAGAATCAGGAGAATTATTTACAATGACTAATTTGTTTGCTGTTGTAATCCTAAGACAATTGCTCTGATTTTCCATCAGACACGTCGATATAGATTTGCAGATCATAAAACATGGCTTTTTTTGAGAATCATGTAATGTACGACTTCAACTCAATTCTAATTGGAAAATTATATATTAATGTGCATAGATAGTCACTAGAATATGATAATTCATATTATTCAGTCAAATTCTATCCAGAAAGGAAGATATTATACAGAAGGAATGTATATTTGTGGGAGAGAATAAAGTACTGTATAAGACATGGAAGATGACATAATGAATGAAATTTAATGGAGAATATTGTTGAAGATGCATGAAAATATAGAGAATATTAAATAATGTTGTATGGATTGCTAATAAATAATATTGGATAAAATAATAAGCAATATTTGGATAAAATAGTAAAATTAATGATTTATTTAGAAGTTGATTTAATAGATAAATCAACTTAAAAATAAATAAACTGTAATACCGTCTATATTGAAGCTTTGATGACATCAATATCTTTATTAACAGCATTGTTAATATTTTTTAATAATATTTATTTCTTTGTTTTATAAAGTACAACAATAGCGTTACTCTCCCTATAAAAAAGAATATCCGGACATTGCCATCAAAAATGTCTGGATGTATCCAGAAAATGTCATACACATCCAGAAAACGTCTGGAAAATTGCATACAGATCATGACAAAGTTGAAAATCAGTTATAAAATTGTAGATTTGTTCAAAATTTGGCAAGTTTTTTTTTATTTCATTAGATGCCTTTTTTTGATCCGCTGCATTAATAGGAATTCTCAGTATAGTTTCTGAGTACAATATCTGGACGTTGAGATATTGCAATATTCTAGAATGTCCAGAAATTGTCTAGGCGAGTTAATGTCTCAGTGTCCAGAATATTGCAATTTTCTGGACATTTTTGATGACAATTTCTGGACATTCTTTTTTTATAGGGCTAGTGAGTACAAATAATGGTTGAGATTGTTTATGAAGGTTTCCTGTCTTGATTTCTTCATGGATTATGTGTTCAGATGCTTCAGAGAATGATACTACAGCTGCTGTTTCTATTTTTCTTGTGCAGATTCTTGTAATTACAAAGAATCCAGTTACTGGCAACACCTCTTTAACAAAATAAAAAATAATCACAATATGATTTCGCCAATCTGAATTGCATAATTAAGGAAAAAACAACTTCCTGCTTCTTTTCTCCTACTTTAAAATCTTTCTTATAGTGTGATGTATAGCATCGGACATTATTATTGAAAGATCGAAAAGGCTGTATTATAAACAAGAAAATGGAAAATGAAAAAAAGTGGACAAGTTTTTTTACTGTAAACTTTAAAAAAAAAATTTTTGATCAATTCATGACGCAATTGAATTACTTCATTATTTTCTTTTTCATTTCCTTTATTTAAATTACTTAACTAGAGCATGGTGACTTCATCACTGTTAAGTTATTCAATTAAAATACATTTTTTTAGATTATTATGGTTAGTTTTTAAACAATGACTTTAATTGATATTAAAAAATAAATTTATCAAAGCAAAAAAAAGGGGTTTATTTTCAATTGTTAAAACATTAAAAAAAAAATATTTTTTTTTTCTTGATTTGTATTCCTTCAAAAATGAAATTAATTATTTATTTACAATATTAATTAAAATTTTAATATATATAGTAAAATAATTAAAATAATTTTGTTGTTATTAAAATTGGTTCTACAACAAAAATAATGTAAGAAAGTGATATAATTAATTATGAATAAAATTATGTAAATAACTAAATTACAATATAATATTATTTATTGTTCTACCAATTGCATGANATTAAACTACTAAATTTCAAGCATTTTCGGACAAAATACAAAGTTATTTTACATAATGGCTAACTTTGAATTATTTTTAAAAAAAATGGAAATTAACAAACTAATTAAAAATTAACTCTATATATCAACACTTAATTTGAAGAATAGGGAAAAACAAAGACATGGAATAAACCAACTTGCCCAGTTAGTGAAAGGAACTGCCAACTACACAAAAGTAAATAGAAACTTTATATATTTAGTAAGAGGCATAGTAAGTAAATTTTATGAAGAAATACTGGACTATTTACACAACCAGTTAGAAGAGGCATTTGAGCAAAACCAAAGAAAGGATATATTAATTGATACGCTCAAAGTGAAGCTTGCGGTAGCAAAAAAGATGGAAGAATTAATGCCAGCTGCGATAATAACGTCATCATCTANGAATATGGAAATATCCAGTGGATATTCAATAAAAATACCAATAGATGTAGAAGATACATGCTGAGGATCAACATTAACAAATCTAACTAATAACACAGAAGAAAGGATTGTGATCACCAGGGCTGAAGAATCATATGTATCAAAATAAAATGATCAACAACCAAATAAGGATTATGAAATCATGGAAATTGATAAACTCATAGAAAATGAGAAAATTCTAATGAAANAACTCCTTTCTGAAAAAGGAAAGTCATCTTCAGAAAAAAGTTCCACCAAACAAAAAAGCAAAGAAAAAAATTTTACTCCTTATATTATTGNGGGACACATGGTACCTCCAAAATTAGAACATCATTTACGTGATATTATGTTATATGATATCCTGGGTAACTGGGATGCAGAAAAATTAACAGGNTAATTNACAGAGACTTAAGTTTATTAATTAAAGCCACATATCAAAACAAGGAAANTACCAATGTGTAAAAGCTATAGTTGTATTAAGAAGCAGGTTGATCAAAGCACTTAAACAAAATGATGTTTGGCAATTAATGATTGGAGGCATTTATGTCAGATACTGTAGTTTTTAAGTGATTGGACTCTTGAAATATGTAAAGAAAGATTTTGATATTAAGCCATAATAAAAGATCTGGCAGATGATGTTGAAAAGAATAACCTATTTTTAAATGCAGAAGTGATGTTTAAACAGGGTTTCAAAGCCATTAAAATTGTAAAAGATAACAAAGCAAGAGAAAAGCCATAGGTTTTTTTAAAATATTAAAAAATGTTAATAGAGCATGTCAAATATATTAATGTCAATGGTATTGATTATAATTGGATTAGAGATATTCACCAATCTAAAGCTGAGAGAAAAAGTTCAGGCGGCAAGAATAAGGAGAAGAAATCTAATTCAAAAAAGGATTCAACTAAGAAAGATAATAAAAAGAACTGTCATCAAAGAAAAATAAGAGGAGGAAAGGACAAGATGGTTTTGCGGACATCTTAGAAGGCATAGTTAAAATGTTCAAAAAAGAGAAAAAGTTGAATCAAGAAAAGGAAAGAAAAATAAATTGCGTGGTGGTAGGGCTTGATTTAGTTTTGGAAAATAAAACTTGATGTAAATTTGGACTTTTTCTATAATTTTATTTTTTATTTTTATTTTTATTTTTATGATAGCGTGGATTCGCTACAGGTCTAGAAGTAACAAAAATAGAAAACTATAAGTGACTATTTCTAAAATTACTAACGAAGTGTAGCTGAGCCCCAATGTGAGCTGTCTATGCCTAGCGAATACGATAGGTAAAACCAATCCACCCTCTATCTATCTAAAATAAAAATAGGAGCACTAAGTAAGGGATGAGTAAATGAAGAGAAATCTATACTAGAAATAAAATCAGTAAAAAATTTAAAACTATTATTACTAAAATAAATTGATCTATGATGGGACCATGATCCCAAATGCAAAAAATTCGAAGAAGCCTAAATGAGCCATAACATGTCAGAAAAATTTGAAGGAGCCCGTCGAACTGGCGGGTCTTGTGTAGGGGTAATCCTAGCTGAGGAAACATTGTTCCGAGGTCCAGAGCGTGAAAATTTTGCACGTTTATCTCTATGTTTGATGTTTAAAGATTTTTCCCAATCTATGCGGGCATTGCAATGGATGAGCCACGTGACTTTGCAGAGATCCATAAGTAAATAGTGTAAAAAGTCGAGCAAGTGACGTTGGCGAGGTTTCTTGGATGTGAAGATAACTTTAAACAAGTCATCAAGACTTTTAGGGATAATTTGATGAGAAAGCAGGATAAGATCCAGATTATGTTTAATCGAGGAGGTTGAAATATCTGTGAAACATGGGCAGTTTGCTATAGCAGAACGAATATGCTCAAGCAGATTTTGTTGGGTTCCAGTTGTTTATCATAGAGAAATGTAGCTAAAGAGGCAGCATGTGAGGTGATGAGGTTTACGATAAGTGGGGCATAAGAAGGACAAGTGATAATGTGTTCATTGCAATCTAAAAATAGATCACATGATGGACAAGGAATATTGGATTTGGGGTAGATATGAGGAAAGTTTCTTTGTAATAAATCGCACGTGGGGAGAGAAAGGTTCAACGATTTAATTTTGTAACTGATATAGGAGCTTAGATCTGCCGACGTGGTGGTGGAAAAAGGGTTGTAATTTAACCAAAGTTTAGTGAGATTGAAGTCGACAGGAATCTGCTGACATTTGGAAAAAAGGTGAGAGTTATGAGAACAATTAATTAATTTGTTAAATTGTCGATAATTGAGAATATCTTTCGCCCATTTGCGCACAGGTCGATCGACTGGTCCTATATTTAGCCACGTAAGAGTGGTGTTATGGCGAGGTAGGTGTTTGAAATTTATATGTAAGGCCTCGGTAAGAAGCGCGCCAGCTTTAGCGAGACCGTCCGCCGTGTCATTGTAAATGTTGTTTGAATGGGCTTTCACTTTCGTTAATGTGACGTTCAAAGAATTGAATGAAATTATATATTTGATCGTAAGCCAAATCAAATGATTAGGTAGTTTGAGTAATTTTCGTGTTCCTGTGAGGGGATTAAGGACTTTGTGAAATATACGTATACAACTGGATGAGTCAGTATGTATGTCGACAAGACATGAACGCGGACAAATTATTAGAGCCATGAGGATAGCCATAGCTTCTGAGCGTGTCGAAGAGGCATGATGGATAAGTTTTGAACTGAAGGTAAGTAGGTTGTCAGGATTGGTGGTTTCTACCCAACCTGAACCGGAGGAACATTGAAAAGTACCTATATTGGAAACCAAACCATCAGTGAAAAATGTGAGGTGGGGTCTATTAAAGACTAGAGAGGACAAGGTTATTAATTTATTAATAGAAATAGAACATCCTAATAAAAGCCGTGAAATAAGGGGCGAGTTCGAGGGAAGTGGAGTAAAATTATCTGGAATAATAGGGGCCAAGGGTACTGAAACATTGTTATTGTGGGGAACACTGAGTGAATAAGTATAAATGTTAAAGATGAGTACTTTTAAAGTATTAATAGGTTGTGAGAGAAAAATAAAATGTTTAAAAGGTATATGGGGTAAATTATTAATAAAGGAACGATCCTTTTTGCATGTTTTAATGCGATGAAGGTGCAAAGTTGGTGCGACAAAAATGCATTTAGGTCTAATGTCTCGGTGGAAGGGTGTGTGTAATTTACAACCAGGACAAGGAGATAGAATAGGTGGATATTTTTTTGGAGAATCAAAAATTGAAAAAGATCGGGGAGGATTATGAATCCAATGTTCGATAAAACTAATACTTTAAGAAAACGAGTCATTTTTTTGTTCAATGGTTCTTCCAAATAAAGCGGAAGACGAGGCTGCATGCCAATAGATTATCCATTCAGATTTTGGTCTGAAATAAAACTCTGATGAGATGGGGGGAACATTATGAGAAGGAAGAATGGCTTTGGTAATAACAATGGGTTGTAATAGGCGACGATTGTCACCAATCGTATTTGGTCGATGTAACGTTGGTACCACTGCAGTTTGCGACCTGGGAGTTGTTTTAGCGGGTTGTGTGGATCTTGATTAATCTCGGACTAAGACTTTACATATTGGCCGTCTATAAGCATAAGTTGATCCTCAAAAATTAAAGTTCGTTTTTTCCAACTTCTAATGGTAGGAGGGTCAAATGGAAGTTTCTCTATAATAGCCGTTGAACCACCTTTAATAGTAGTGTCGAAAGATGGGGTGAAAGTACAGCCTATAGAAGAAAATTTTATTAGCGCTTTACTGAATGTGGTAAATGAAGGATATTTGGATTCGTCTATATTATGGAGTCTATGTAAATCAGGCCAAAAAGGAAGCCAAAAATCTAATTGTGAATTGATCATGATTTGTCGTGCGATGTGAGCAAGGGTGGGGGAGCTTAAAATATAGCTATATAAGGGTAAATGGGCTAAGATCTGGATATTGTTAAGATTTTGTATAAAAGGATTTAAATCAGAATAGATGACATTGTCATTTGTAGTTCGGGAGAGGTTCAGTTTGTGTTTGAAGAGTTGTTTAAGGGGTTTCATAATTTGATTTAATGTTGATTCACTAAGAAAAGTGAAGTTCATCATGTATTCTAGTTTCGGCAGAATCACTTTGTTAATAATATAGGTGGCGTGGTCGTGCGTAATGCATTTTTTCCTAAGAAGGAAGGCGTTGTATGATACAACTGATTTCATGTATGAAATAGTTCCTTTGTCAATGTTGTTTGCATTAATATAGTAGCCTAAAATGCGTTCAGAGCATGCCTATATGGACTTCAGTTGTGATATTATTAATGTTTAGTTGAACCGTTTTGTTGTGATAGGAGCGGTTATTGGTGAGAAGTTTGTATTTGTCGATGTTAATTTTGATTTTGGCGAAAGCATAAAATCTGTTGGCAATGGTGAAGAGTGATTGTAAATGGTCTAATGAATGACTAAACCAAGTGGTGTCGTCTAGGTAACCTATCACAGATAGGTTGTAAGATAAAGTTTGGTGAGATGCGGGGTTTAAAACATCCTTTAATTTTGTGGTGTTAATGGTCAGTTGATACGGTAGACAATTGATCATGGTGAACATAGGATCATAATATATGATCCATAAAAGTGGGGAGATTACTTCTCCTTGGTCAATACCGAATCGTATGTCATATAATTTTGATAGGCCATTATGTAAAATAATTTTGTTAGATCTGTTTGTGAAAAGGTTAATTATATTTGTGACAAAATCTAAAGGGATTTTGAGATGGAGCATAGCTATTTTGAGTAAATTAATGTCGACGCGGTCGTAGGCTTTGGATAGGTCCTGTAGGCCTATCTATAAGGGTTCCCGTTTATTTAGGTTAAAATGTTCTATTATGTGCTTGATATGGATTATTGGTTCGATCGTAGAGTGTCCTAAAAGGCTGGCTTGGTTGTTGTGTTCTAGAATTGGATGTGAGGATAGTATAATGTTAAGTCTGGTGGTTAATATTTTGACCAGGAGTTTACAGGTGGTTTCTAACAGGATTATAGGTCTCGTATTATTAATCTGGCAATTCCAATCTTTTGGTTTAGGGATAGGGAAGAGCAATGCATCGTTCCATTCTTTAGGGTAAATATGGTGAGTTAATATAATGTTGAAAAAATCAACTAGGAATTGTTTAGTGTGGGTGTCCAGATGTTTGATATCTTCGTAAATGATACCGGAAGGTCCACTGGCTTTGTTATTTGGCAAAGATAACATTGTGTCTTGTAGTTCTGTTAGGGTGATGGGGTCCATTTTGCGATTAAACCAATCAGTTTGGATATGAGGTTTTGGTGTGTAAATATCTGCCCACTCTGGAGGTAGGTCTTGGTAAGTATCAGCAGTACATGGAGTTTCTTCTGATGTGTTTCCTAAATTTTGGAAATGATCGATGGTATGTTGTTCGATTTTATCGGGGTCAAGTGTTAGTTCTTCTGTATTGTCTTCGTGTGTAATGATAAGTCGGTCTAGCATAATACGTCTCGGTTTGTGGTTAAGTATTGAATTAATCATTCTACGTTGATTAAATTTTAAATTCTCATTTCTGATATTAATAAATCTATTAATTTGATTAATATTATGTTTTTCGGTAAGGTGTTGTCTGAGATTTTGTAGAAGAATTATTAATGATTTTAAAAAGGATTTGATCGTTGCGTAATTATGGACTGTGATAGTGCTGGGTAGAAGTGGAGATTTAATTTGGTAAAGGTTGCTAATTTTGCTTATATGGAATCTGTGTTTAGACCATTTGGACCAATAAGATTTCCAGTCCTCTTCGTTGGGTGTATTGTCAGTTGTAGGAGATATATAAAATTTTATATATTTGGTTTGAAATTTTTGAGTTATAGAAGAAATTAGGCTAATATTATTATTGAGTTGGCGAATGTTTAGTGGTAAGTATGAGTGGCCTTTATCTACTCGTGAGAGCTTGGGGATATGTTCTTGTTTGTTATGGTTGATGATATATTTAAGGTCGTCCCATAATCTATTAATATAAGAGGTAAGACGAGTATGTGAAGAGGGAATGTTAAGCGGGAGAGTAAATAGCGATTTAGAACTAAGTTCTGTGTTAGTTTGATATATGAGCCATTTGTGTTTGTCCATGCATTTGTAATTGAATTTAGGTTCGTTGGAATTATTAAGAGTATTGTTGTGGTGTATAGAGTTATGATTTAGAAAAAATTGTATATCGAATAGGAGGCTAATAGCTTTGTGGTCTGTGTAAAAGTAATACGGTTGAATGTTAGTCTCCATAGTACCTAAACTATGTTCAGTTAAAGTTTTGTTTGCGAAAATTAAATCGATGCGTCGATTAGGCGGGGACGTGTCATTGATAGGCCATGTTGGTTTAGGGGTTTGATTATGAAAAGCGATAACATCTTTTAGTGCATGAGATTTTAAAATACTAAAAATGTTGCTTTTCTAGGAAGGAGGTTTATTGGTTTTTTTGGTTTTGGTGTCTTTGGGATCAATGTTGAAGTCGCCAAGTATAAGTTGTTTAGATTTTTTCTTGCTGTTGGATAATAGTATGTTGTTTAGATGATTGTTACATTTGATAGTTAATTGTTTGTGTGTGTTAGAATCAGATGCTGGTAGATAGATTATTGAAACGTTGATCCACAGTTTATGTTTGAAACCTAAGTCGATAGATAAAATTCTTCCATTAAAAGTAGTGGTTCGTTGGATGTGTTTGTGAAGGTGCGTCAAAATTATGACGCTACATCCTGAGCCTTTGTTATTACCTGAGTCATCGTGGTATATATAATATTTAGTTTTTGTTCTATTAATGGGTATATATTTATTAGTAGAAGCGTTTAAATTGCCGTGTAGACCAGTTTCAACCAGTCCTAGTAAAAAGAAGTTTTCTTTATCGAAGAAATCTAGGATGCCATCGAGTTTTGAGTTGAATCCTCCATGAATATTGATTACTCCTATTTTAATAAAGTCCTCTATAGGTGAGGAATGTATGTTGGTTAATTTTTTAATAGTAGTTCTTTTGTCCAAGTTTGCGTTTGAAGTTGTATTTGAGTCCATTGTGGGAAATATTCTTTTTGTTTCTATGTAAAAGTTGAAAGTAAAGATTAAAGTTTTGCAATTTGATAAAGTTGTTTGATTATGTAACAAGTAATTTGATATGTTTAAAAGTTAGTTTTGTTTGGTTAGTAAAATTTTGAGATAGAAGTTAAATTTGTTGTTGTTTTTGAAGTAAAAAAGAATTTATAAGATTTTATATAACAGTATTTAGATATTGATTAGTATATATTGAATGGTTGTTGGGTTAAGTATTTAAGATGTCCATTTTCTGAGGGGATTGAAATTCCATTGGGATGTAGATGTTTCGCCGAGTCTACTTGAGGTTTCGTAGGGGTCTTGAAGGCTTTCCGTGAGAAATGAAGAATCTTCGTAATTTATGTTTTCCATATATTTTGATTCAGTATCGTTAATAAGGTGTTTTGGAGGGTTAATATTAAGTGAATATTTGTTAGTAGTTGTTTCTTTTCCAGTGTTGTCGTCTATTATAGATTCGATTGTTTTTAGGCTTCCTATATCTGAAAACGAGTCGATTTGAGGGTTAAAGTTATATTTATTAGTAGTTTTGTTAAAGGGTGTTGGGTTTATTTTTTCTTTTTTCCTTCTATACTGGGTGTCGTGTTTGTTTGCAGGTTGAATTGCTAGTACGTTCTGATTAAGTTCTTCAGTTCTGGTAATAACTATGTCAACTTTAGTATTGGTCTGCGAGATTTTTTCTTTATTATCGAGTACGTTTTTTTTGATATCGGTAATATCTTTTTGAATCGTTTGAAGAGCGTTGATTTTTTGGAGCGATTGTTGTAGTAACGATTTAAGTTCTGCATTTTCTTTTAAAATTTGTTGCAGTAGAATGTCATTCTGGTTTTGAGACTGGTAAACCTTTTTTTGAGTATCTTTTGTTTGGGGTTGAGCATTGGTCTTGGACTGTTTGTGTTGTTGATGACGTTTAGTAGTGTTAAGGGGGTGTTTGAATAAGAGACTTGAATTTCGAGTTGAATTGTGTAATAGTAGTCTATTGTTGTTGTTGGTTTGATTCAGTTTATCCGTTGTAGGTCCCATGTTAGCCGAGCACATTTTGAAGTCATGTGAAGGGGATCCACAAATGGTACAGTGTTTCAATTTTGGATTCATAATGTAAATGTTGTGGTTGTTGATGTTAAGGGTTTTATTTTTACTGACGAAGTCTTTTTGTGTGATGTAGATGTAAGCTGATCTAGTGAGTCGTCTTCTGTCAGTTGGTACGAAGGTACAAGTTTTGGCATGAATTTTGTTAAGAAGAGGTTGTAGAGACTTTAATGTGCTGTTTATCAGTAAGCCAGTTAATTTATATTGATATGTAGTACGTTCAGTGTAGGCTATACTCTTGATTTCGTTTGGTAGTATTCTAATGTTGAAATCGCCTATTGTTAAAGACCATATGTTTTCGGTGACGATTTTTTGAACCGCTGATTGGTTTTCGAATTCGATTTTTAGTTGCTTGAAAAAGGAAGGTTTAGATTTTCTAGAGGATGGTTTAGTGACTTGTTTGCTATTAAAGCTTTTTGGTTCATAGAAATGGATGATTGGTCCGATTTCTTTTGAGACCGTTTCTAAGATAATCAAATTATAAATGTGTTTAGGGATATCAACAAGTTTAACAGTTTTGTTGTATCTGGTTTCTAAAATGGAAGTAATGATTTGATCGAGGTATTGTGGTTCGTAATTGTAAAACTGGGTATTGAATTTACTAATATAGATGTTGTGTAAGCAGTTACGTTCAGCTTCATCGTAAAATGCTATTTTGACGATTTTTACTCTGTAGCAATTTTGTATACCCATGTAGCCTCTAAAGTTTTGGTTGTTAAGGAAGTGGCGTAAGATTTCCATTTAGATTTTATGAATTGAGTTGTACGGGAAGTCATTGAGTATTGCGAATGACAGATGAAATTCAGTATTGTCATTTATGGTAAGATTTTCTGTGTCTGATATGGAAGTTATATTATTTGCATCATAGAAGTCACTGTTGATTGGTTGTTGGTATGGTGTGTGATGATCAACATTAGGGGGCGATTGTAAAAACGTGTTGAATGAATTTTCATTGTTGATAATGTTGTTTGTGTCATGTAGGACATTTTTTCCTTTGTCTGAAGCATGAATGGAATGTGCTAGATTCTGGTAAGGCTTAGTAACAGCCGGTAACGAAGAAGACGAAGAGGATTGTTGGGATAAGTTGTTCGTTTCAATAGTGTTACCCATAATAATATCTCTATCGGATATATCGATTGTAGTAGAAATGACTGTAGTATTTTCTATGGTATCATTACTTTTATGTGTTTGTAAGGTGTTATTTGTTGTTGTTGGCGGTGGGCCATAAGTATCTTGGATTATAACTTGTTCGTTTTCTAAATTTGTATTTTTTATTTGAGGGTTTTCAGCGTTGTTAGCGATAGTTTGGCTTCTTGTAACTCTTTTTAGGGTTCCGGTAGAACTCTTGTTGGAGCGGACCGAGCTCATGTTGTAGAAAGTTTATGTTAATAAAAAATTTTTTATTAAAGTGTGTCTATGTTTTCTACTAATTTGCTGCGGGATTTTAATAAATTTTTTGAGTTCATTTTTTCTATAATTCGATCATGTATATAGTTTTTTGTTTACTTCTATTCCTGTCACGTGATTTATAGGAAAGCAGAGTAGAGTTAGTATTTATATTTAGGGATAAAATGGGAGGGTTAGAATTAGTCTTGAATTGTCATGGTCTACTTTCTCACCACGTAGAATAATAGGTAAGTATTTAGGTAAGTATTTATCAGTCATACTATCAGGTTAGTAATAGTGGTTAAATATCTGGTTGGCAGTTATCCTTAATGGATAGATGTTGACTAGATGATTAGATTAGTTTAGGTACCTTTCTGTAATATCTTTATAATGTAATTACATAGCTCTCATTTGACTATTCTTACATAATTAGAAGTGGGGTGTATAAAGATACAAAGTAAATAAATAATTTGAAGAATAGGGATCTCTCCCAGAAATAATTTGAAGCTAGATTAATGTGATATTCCAACAAATGCTTTTTGATGATAGTTATTACTCAGAATTTCTAATTGATTGTCTACCAGATATTGAGTCACAAACGAATTATCTACAGATAATGTTTTGGTTAATAATTATTCTAAAGATTTTTATCTTCTTCACTCATATGATCACCAATTTTGCACATTCTGAGCCATTCTGAGCATTTGTCAAGATGTTCTTGCATATGTTTAGGATAAACCCATTTAAATTCTTTGTAACAATATTTACATAGTATGCACTTTATTATTATCTTCTATCATAATATTTCCATTTTTTAAGTTTGAAAAATACTTGTTGCATATCTGATATACCATTTGGATTATCTTGCCAACATCCTAAAAAATATATATACAGTATATATATATTTTTATATTAACATCTATATTAATAAATGAAATAGATATTGAAACATACTTATATAAATATTAATATAATCAATTGGCATATCAGAAATTGGAATTTCTCTTCCGCCATTTGAGATTTCCAACATAATGCTAGTTTTTGATAATGATCACTATATAACTCAAATGGTTTTCATCCAGATGATATCTCCCATAAGAGTACTCCAACACTATATAAATCTGATTTCTTATTTGCTTTATAATGATCATTATTTGTTGGTCTTTTGAAATGTTATGGATAATATAAGGAACCATTCCAAGAAAATCTATCTGAGTTGATACTTTAGCCAATCTGCCAAAGTCTATCATATTCTGATGAACTAATTTATTGTCTGAATGCTATTTTATAAAGTAAATATCATTAATCAATATATTAAATGTAATTCAAAAAATTATTTTAAAAAATAAAATACTTACCAGGTCATGATGAATAATATTTTTTAGATGTATACACGAAACTGCATCAGAAATTTGAATAGAAATTCAATTTTATATTCCGAAATTATCTTTTAAATAATTATTCAATGTTCCGCTATTTGCACATTCAAGAATCAAAATAATTAGAATCTCTAATATTATGTCCATTATCTAAATTATATAAATAAAATTAAAAAAATTAATTTAACTATCTGTATATTTTGTTTTTGAATATCATTTAATAAATTATCTTTTGGTAATGCCAAAAAATTGAATGAAATTTCCATTTCATGTAACAATTTTGTCTAAATAATAAAAATATACATACATATTTTTTTTTTAATTGAGACAATACATATTTTAATATTCATAATAGAAATAACATTATAATTTATATACCTTGTTAACAATTTCTTTTGCAATATACTTATAAAAAGATTTTAATGCAATAACAGAATCTGAAAACATTACCAAATGATCCAAAACCTATATGTTGAATATTTTAAATTCATAATCAAGGTAATTAATATGTCCTTTAGCAATGCCTTCCTTGACCCATGTATCAGTATTTTCATTATTGTAATTGATTGTCATTTTTTAAAGTTATTTATAATGCATTATATGTATCATGATATGAAAATGCATTTCACAAATATGTGATTCACAGAGATTACACCTCATAATGAATAACATCATATCAATCAAAATTGCATGCAACAAATCTTTAAACACAAAGTACAATGTATTAGAAGTATATAATATAATCTCACTGATATAATCATTTGGTATTTAATGTATTATGTTCATGTTTCATGTTTTTAAACAATTAATATCGCTCTTTATTAATTAATTATTCATTTTTAGTAAATACAATAAGTTTATTAAAATTACATAAATTATAAAAAAAAAGAAAGAATATTATGTTTGAAGTAAAAAAATTTTGTAAAAATTGGTGAAATTATATCCCTTACTAAATAATAAACTAAAAATTAATATTATAACTATTCTGTATGTCTTCTAAAATAATAAAATAACTATTGATATTTATTTATTATTAATTGATATCGATTTTTTTGTTGTCCTTTATTCCACCCATATACCCAGTTATTCGTATGATATTCTATTTATCTTATATCATATGATTTTAACTATTAACTTACTACTTTGATTTATTATTATTTCTCCCTTTTGTTCATAATTTAAATTTTTCTGGATTTACTTTAGACCTTGATATAAGCTCTAAATCTCCTGTTCTGAATTTCCTTTTATATTTGTTTCATCAATTTATTGTATGTTGGCTTATTCTTTTTTGCTATGCCTTTCCATATGGTAGTGCCCTTCCATCAATTCCTTTAAGTTTTAGCTTTGCGAACATACTCCTCTTGGAACTCAAACACTTTGATTTCCTCCTTCTTTCAATTCACATAGTATTTCATTCAAATTTCTACAGTATTGATTGTAAAGGAGCAATTGCTAATGGTGAAATAATTTTCTTCCAATCCACCTTCTACAGCAAATTCTTCATTAATTTTGTCATTTACTATTATGTTATATGTTTTGTTAATTTCTTTTTGGTATCTTTTTCATACCCTTTTTCTCTCCAGTGCTCCTTTTATTTGTGGTATTTCTTATACATTATTACCAGTTAATTTTGTTGATGATAAAAAAATTTCACATTATATTCACCCTATTATACCATCTTGCTTTACACATCTCTTCTCCTGACTTAATTTTCTTCGTGAAAATCATAAAATATCAACTGTTTCTGCCTGAGTTATAAAACTTTGTTTGTGTCCATAAAATGAATCCAAATTTATCTTTTAAATTCATTAAAACTTCATTTTTTCCAAATCTGGATGGGTGTTTGTATTACATGAGCTCATAAATAAAGTAGTCAAGCAATAAGTATATAAGGAAATGGAAAGAGAATTCTAATCTAAACCAAACCAGCCAGATCTGACTGGCCTTTCCTTGCCTGATATGAAGAAGACCTCATATACAGTATAAGAAAGAGAAGGGAAGTTTAAGGGAATTTAAAAAAAAATACCAAACCCGCCAGATAGAAGATAGAAGATACTCAACTAACTGACTGGTATTACTGGTTTCCTTGCTGATAGAGGAAGACCTCATATACAGTATAAGGAAGATAAGAGGAAATATAAAGGCAAGGAAATAGTTAAAAAAGGATAGAGAGAAAATAAATTTTTGAATAATCATTAAGTAGTAATCCATCTTGCTAATAAAGTATTTTTAAAACAAGGTAATAAGCTCTAAGGATATTTTAATATATTTAAAAAAAAATAATATGGAATTTTGTAGGTATTTACTGTATATAATTAAAATTATTAATGAGTCAAAGTTATATTAATTATACAATAATAAATTACATTACACAAAATTCTGATCATTGCTATTTGTTCACATGAAAAAGTTTCTATGATTTGTTAATGATTTATGATTTCTCTCTAATATTTAAAATTCACAATTAATTGATAAATTATATATGATCAAAAAGGCCTAATTGAAAAAATTGATTAACCAAATATGGAATGTAATTTGTCACATAATATATTAGAAACTTAATATTTTTTTGCAATATACAATCAAAAAGAAGTCAACTGTTGTCAAATCTGGCTTGAAAATCAACAATCCAACACCAAACTAAACCTATTTAATAAGAGACTTGGTTAGTTTTTGTAAATAAATAAAATAGGGTATAACTAAATTAGTATTTATCATGTTTAATATTATAAGAACAGAAAAATATTGAAAAACTTTATGTATGGATTATACTGACAACTTTATATTATAAAAATGAAGTTTCAATTTGAAAATTGTTATTGGTATTAAATATTTAAAGTTAAAATGATTAATTTCAAAATTATTATATTTCTTTCTCAGCTTTTAATTTTAATAAATCTTTTCTAGTTGATAATTACACAAAGCAAAAGTACATTGTATTTTTTGCTAGTGGATCCCTTCATCATTTAGTATTATTTTGTCTTTTCCTTCTTGCTCATTATCAAAATTTTGTTTGATATTATCTTGTTCTAATTTTATTTTAATATCATTATCATATTCACCAATATATGCTTCCATTTCAATATCATTATTATTTTCATGAACTAGGATTGATATACTACCTAACAAAAGTAGCGAACTTCATTCTTTAACTTAATTCCCAGAACTGTACATAATAATTTGGGCTGAAATTTTAACATGTGTTAGTTTACATCCTATGTAAACAATGATGTAAACATTATTTTATTTATAAACATATTTCAAATGTAATTGACAAAATAGGAATTTGTACTACTTTACACTATGTCTGATTTAACAAAGGCTGAATGCAACCAAATTATTGGCCTTTTTAAGGGTGGTGTTACAAAAGCAAATATTATTAAAATGCTTGGCTTTTCTAAAACCACAGTTCTCTGAACTATTTAAAACTCTTGTGAAGGAAAAAGTCTTAAAAATCAGCCACAAAGTGGCCGCCCAAGACTTTTAAATTGTGAACACCAAAAAGCACTAAAAAAAATTGTTAAAGCTGATAGTCACCAATCAGCTGAACAAATAAAGAACAAATTTCAAGAAAAAACTGAAATTCAAGTTTCTACTAGGACAATAAGAAGAAATTTGCATGAGCTTAATATTTTTTCTCATATTCCAGCATGCAAACCTCTTCTTAGTAATAAACAAAGAGAAAATCACTTAACCTGGTGTATTGAAAAAAAAGACTGGTCTGTTAGAAAATGGAAGTCAGTTATCTGGAGTGATGAGAGTCACTTTACAATTTTTAAAAATGATGGTTCAGGTCATGTTTGGAGAACTCCTGGAACACGATTCAATATTAAAAATATGGTTCCTACAGTAAAACATGGTGGTGGAGGTGTGATGATGTAAAATTGTTTTTCAGGGAAAGGATTGGGACCACTAGTAAAAGTTGATGGAAAAATGAAACATCATAATTATATTCAAATACTTGAATCACATTTACTTCCATTAATTAATAATAATTTTAATGGAAAAAATTATTTATTCCAAGATGACAATACCCCAGTTCACACTGCTAAAAATATTAAAAAATGGATTGAAGCAAAAAAAAATAAAAATTTTGGAAAATTAGCTGAGTCAGTCATCTGACTTGAATCCCATTGAACATTCATGGTCAGAGCTGAAAAGGCACATTAGAAAACATCCCAGACCTGCAAAAAATGTGAAGGAATTGGAGCATGCTTTGCATGAAAAATGGGATAAAATTCTGAAGTACACTTTAACAAATTTAATTGAAAGCATACCACGCCAGATAAAGGCGTGTATTAAGAATAATGGCTGACCAACCAAATATTAGTTTTATATATAGTTACCTAATAACAGTTAAAATTTTGACCCTAATTATTATGTACGTTTTTGAGTAATTAATAAAAATATGAGGTCTGCTACTTTTGTCTAGGTAGTGTATATTAAAAATTTATTTAATTTTTAAAGAATCAAACAAATAATTAATATTGTATTTTATAAAACATGACTAACAAAGAATAACTTTGTTTGTTTTATTTATAATTTCAATTCACATAAAAGAAGAAAAATAAGAAAATAAACTTTTTATTATTTTCATCATAAAATTGAAATTGATTCTCTAGTTTATTTTTTTTTCAAAAAGATAAAAGGAAATTTTTTGGTAAAAACTAAACTGTGAACTATTACAATGTACTGTATTTTTAAACACTCAAGATAATGAGTTGAACCCATTTTTTGAATTGGTATTATTTTGCATTGTAAATTTTTATATAATATCTATGAAAATGAAAGTTTTTTAAAACAAAATCATGATGAAAGTAAAATAATTTTGTACATCATTGAAGTTCAGCATTTGAAGATAAAATTAAAATGGAAATATTATATTAGAAAGAAATTTATTAAATATTATGCATTCTTAAATCTTTTAAATATAATTACAGAAAGAGGAGAAAATAATAGTATACTTTTTTTATTGGCTATAAGTATATGTAAAATTTTTACCATTTCTTTAAATACTGATAAAAAAATGATTTCTAGCTTAATTATCAGTTGTGGTAATTAATCATAAAAAAAAAAATAAATAAATTTTATTTTTAAATTATACAAATAAAAAAAAAATTTTTTATCTTTAGGCTTGCAATTTTTTGGCTAATAAAAAAAATTTAATCTATCTTTAGCCTCAGCAATTTGGTTAAATAAACTCAAAAAATTTAACCCAAAAAGGTTGGATTTTTTAGCATGCTGTAAGTAGTATGATTTTTATTGTTTTTGTAGTATTGTTTTAATAATTAAGATCATTTATTATATTTTTTTTTTATTAGAAAAAATGGTAAACTAAAAAAGTCATTTTCTTATTTTTTTAGGATTTTTTTTTTAGTTTCTTTAAGATTAGACCCTCAGAGGGCTTTGAAACGCAATAATGTAGCACAACATTGTTGCCACAGTGATTGGGTAACTGAGTCATTTTCTTTTGCTATTTTCATCTAATTTATTCACTAAAATACTAATACTAATGAAATGACTTTTTTTTTTTAATTATTTTCTCTAGTTGAATACTAATAAAATGAAGAGACGTCAGCCAGTTACTTTTTTACTGATAAACCATTATGTCATAGACTAACTTCTTATCCTAAATTGTTTGTATAACTTTCTTCTATTCCATTATAAAGTAATTTGTAAGATTCACCTGTTAAAATCATCCTATAATAATTATTAATTTTTTCTGTCCTCATCATATGTCACCGATTATTTATTAATAATCATAAATCTTGCTCTAAATGAATACCCATTATCATTTTCAAGTTTAGAAAAAATAATTGTTTATTATATGTAAAATATATAATTACTGTATCAAGATACCTAGTAATAAAATGAACATAAATCTTATCTTTTACTCATTGATATTCAATCCTTACTGTAACTTCTGTAAAATTAATTATCTTTTTAATAACTGAAAAGTTTGTAATACTAGAAAAATTATTGTAAATTAAATGTACTATTAATAAAGCATAAAATAACATAACAAAGTAATAATCACGAATCAGTTTATCAAACAAGAATGAGATCATATATCATTAAAACTAATCAATAATTAGTAACGAAGTTCTTGGTTATACTTAATTCGGGCTGGAATTAAAATTTGGCCAGAATTAATATAACGTTACAAAACTTAATTCCGGTCAAAGTTNAATGCCGGCCAGAATTAATATGTTAACTTTTGACCAGCATTAAAACTTTGATCGGAATGATAACAGACAAAGTATAAATTATTTTTAAAAGAAGACAAACAACTTCATAACACTTTTCATCTTTACTCTGTAAGTTCTCGTGATAATCTTGAGAAGTAACCACCACTATCATATATAGTTTCTTCACAAAAAAAAAATAAATAAACTAGGAAATATTTTAAAATTGATTAGTGATGAAAAGAGCAGGAAAATAGCAGAGTCTTTGAAACAGTCTAATAGATTGGATGTTTAATACATGGGAACACTTAAGAAATTTTCAAAATAATATTTGTCCTAAGTGTAACTGAAATTAGAAGGAGAAATAAATGAACACATACATATATGTAAAGATGACATTTTTAAACAATTATAGAAAGAGATACTATCAGAAAAAATTAAGAAAATAGTATATGGAAGAAAATGATAAAAAATGAAAGAAATTAAATATAAAAAAAAAACAAAAAATTACAAAATTATAAAGGAAAATATGCTACTTTTCTTCATGAGATGATCACTAGCATGAAAAGGCACAATCTAAATTTCAGTATGAACATAATTTTTATTATAAACCTACTTGAATAATTTTAATTTAATTGTAAATAATAAAAAAAATACATTTAAAATTATTAAAAAATAAGAAATAAAATCTAATATTACTACTCCAGTTGTATTATTTTGTTATACTTTTTCTTGTAATTCCTTCATTATTATTTTTCATTTTATTTGAATGTTTTTTATTCTTATATTTTGTTTTTTATATCATTATTTCTTCCTATTTATCTATTGAAGATTTGTAGCGCAGCAATTACTCAAGCCACATTTATATCACGTGATCTATAATTCCGGCCGGCAAATTCTGATGGAAATTTCATTATTTAATTTCTCATTTATAACTAATTTATAAATTTTTTTTTTTTTTGAAAATTAAATTTATTTATGAAAATTATTTTTGCTTTTAAATGAAAACAAAAAAAAATGCGTGACATTCATAGAATTTGTTACAATAATATTAAGTAAACCCCTTCAATAACAAAAATGAAAAGTAAGATAATTAGAATAAATGTAAATTAAAAAATCAATTAAGTAATTTAGAAATAAAAGATGAAATAAATACTTATAAGATTCTTTAATTTAGCTGACTTTTTGATACATTCTTACTTAAATCATGAGCTTTTTTGCCTGGTTTCTTTTTTTTCTAGCAGGAATAAATTGGTGATCCAAGTTCTTCTTTCCTTCATTTACAGTAGCAGGTAGTCTTTGTCTGGTGCTGCCAGATCCTTCTATTTTGCGCCACTTTGCAGATTCAACCTGAACATGAATCATGACACCACTTTTAACACAGATTGGATTTACATTATGGTCAATATTGTAAAGAAATGAGGAAAGTCAAGGAACTGAGATCAATTTTGATGTGCAGTATCATTCTGCAAATTTTTCCCATGCAGTACGAAACTGTGGACCACAATTTTGAAATCATCTTTTATTTCTTCCAGGAAAATATTGAGTGCAGCATTGTCAATTTCACTAGTTTCTTTATTCAGATCCCTAAAAAGGTTATCAGTAAATTTCAATTTGATATATTAAAGTCTGGAAATTACATGAACCTCCACTCAACAATTGATAACATTGTCAACCTTTCATTAATTTCTTGTGAAGATTTTGAAGATTTTTGTAAAGCTTCTTGTGAAACCAGTCCTACGCATAATGATGCATAAAAGGAATTATTCTTTGTGATGGTACCTAAAAGAAAAATAAAAAAAAATAAAAAAGATGATAATATTTCATATATAGATTACTTACCAAGTGCAATATATGTAAAAACTATTTGATCATTAGGCGTATAAAATAGTAAAAAATTTAAGATCGCAATGTTAACAATACACTAAAATATAAAACTTACTTTTGTGATTCTGGACAAAATTGGTTAATATTAACAGGCTCCCAAAATTCTAATTAGGTTTTTGCCATGTATTTTCATTTAAAATTTCTATATATCCTGTTTTTGATTAATTAAGTATTCAGCATACTTTAAAAGATTAGTTGCATAAAATAGCAAAGGTTCTTTAAGCCAGGCAAATTTTGGTTTCCATCCATGGTAATTCAATGTAATTAATTAAAATTTTATAAAGATTTCACAATTCTTCTGAGTTAAATGATTTTTTATATCTTTCAGGATGAGCTTGATCAAAAAAAACTAGTGAATAAAGCTGGAATTTTAAATTTATTATCCAATGTTTTGTAAGAATAACTATCAACATACCAAATAGATTTTGTTAAATCAGAAACAATTTTTTTCCAATATTGTTTGCATTGTCTTTTTCTATCCAACCCTAATTAATTCATTCAAATCTATGCATAGCTGTTTCCAAGAATTTTTAGATGGTAATTTAAATTTTAAAAGATAACTAAGCATTGATGTAGTTCTCATTAATTCAAATGCATTAATAGTTTTTATGGCTGGTTTGAATAGATCAGATATTCGTAAAGGGTTCCTCATTGGTTCATTATTAATAATTTAAATGTTTACATATTTTCCACACTGTTTAACAGTTTTACATGCATTACATTTTAACCCTATTTTTTCCATCTCACTTGTTTTTGTATGATTAAAATATGCTACACAATTTTTTTCTCATAGTTCTGGTTTTAATAATTCACAAGTTACTACATCTTTAAAAATTCTTTTATATTCATATTCTCATTAACAGGAAATCCTTTCCATTCAAATAATAGAAACAACATGTACAATTATAATTGGCATATTTTTTATTAAAATAAAAAGTAACTTAAAATAAATTTTGATTTATCTATTTTATCTATGTAATCCAAGATTTGTTTCTGTGATGATAAACTATATACAGTATAAAAAAATTAACTATATAAAAAAAATTGGGTGACCATATCAATTTTAAAATTTTGTGTTATAAGAATCTAAAAATTTTTTTTGCCCAGCCTTATGAATAACCAATGTTATCTATATTTTCCTTATTTGCATAAATATAATAAAAAGAAAAAAAGAGTTAAAAAGTTTGTTTAAGCAATAAAGTCAAAAAAGTAAAAAGGATAAAAGGGTTAAATTTTAAAGGTATCTGATAACCCATAAAAAAAAAAAAAAAAAAAAATCTATTACAAGGGAATCATTCATCATCTTGTATAACTAAACTAAAAAAAAAAGAAAGAAAAAAAAAAGAAATATAATACAAGGATCTGCTTGTAAAAAAAAAAGTAATGTAATACAAAGAAAATCACCTATCTCCTTGTTTAACTAAAAGAAAAAAAAAAATAAATCAAATACAGAGGAATCACCATCTTGTTTAACTAAAATTAAAA
>QKYT01000635.1:3187-19567 GCA_003550305.1 Glomus cerebriforme
GTATTTATATAAAAATAAAATATAATAAAATGATAATAAATATAATAAATATAATAAATATAATAAATATAATAAAGATCTTTACTATCCTAACTATCTTAACTATCACTAAGATCATTAATATCACTACTATCATTAAGATCACCGTGATCATTGAAATCACGATCATAGAGTGGCACAGTACGGCANAGTAAATTGGCGCAGTAATGTTTCATACTAACACCGGCCATACAATTATGAGTCTAGTTATTATATTAAAAAAATATTAAGTGACATTGATATATGGGTGTTGTGCAACAGTATATAATGTGTTTAACAACTGTTGGTATAGAAAAACGCGTATGTATCATCAATTATCATGGTATCATTGTGATAATATTCAATAAATAACTGCATTGTCAATTATCATTGTGATAATATTCGATAAATAACTGCATTGTCAATTATCATTGTGATAATATTCAATAAATAACTATATTGTCAATTATCATTGTGATAATATTTGATAAATAACTGCATCATCAATTATTATTGTGATAATATTCAATAAATATCATTATAATATCACAGATATTTATCAATATTTATCTAAATACGTTAATTATCAATATTTTTATTATAGTAAATAATGATAAAGAGATATATATTGTTATATATTCCCAAAAAAATTTCCTGATGAAGGCAAATTGGCTAAATAATCTTAATATTTAGCTTTTTGAAGTTCTAAAGCAATATTTCCTATAATTTATTAAAATATTCTAATAAAATTAAATGTGAATTCACAAATTTATAAATAATAGCATTGATAAATTTCACACGTTAAGTAGAAAATATTTTAGCATTAAACTTCTAAATATAAATATTAGTAAAAAATTTAATTGATACTACTATTTTTCAATCTAAATTAACCAAGTCTAATCCTAACCCAAATTCTAATTCTAACCTTAATCCTAATCCTAATCCTAACCTAAACCTAAACCTAATCTAACTCTAATCCTAAATCTAAACCTAAACCTAACCTAACCCTAATCTTAATTCTAACACTAAACCTAATTCTAACTTAAACCTAATTCTAAATCTAAATCTAAAGCTAATTTAACCCTAATTCTAACTCTAATACTAAACCTAATCCTAATACTAAATCTAATACTAACCTATCCTAATCCTAATTCCTAACTTAATTCTAATCCTAAATTGTAAGATGCTTCGGATATACTAATGGTTTTTGTTTCCCAGGTTTGGATAGCAAATTTTGTTATATAACACAAAGGCTTCATGCTAAAATATATTATTTTAAAATAAAGAATGCCATTTTTATCATATGATTTAATATATCATAATCATATGATTGTTTTACTAAATCTAAATAACAATAGCCCATAATATAATTCTGTATTACTCCTTAATTATAATAATTTTAGCCCTTTCATAAATTTTTTCCCAAAGGTTTATAAATATATACTATATATATATATAAGTATAATTTTATTGGATAATTTTTAGAGGTGGTTATCATTATATATTAAGGTGTATGATAGTTTACCCCTAATACTTAGGTTCAAAATTGGATTTATCATGTCACAAAATGATAAAGAACTATACTCTATGTGATGCTCAAAACTTGATCTTGCAAGGTATCGATCAAATGGCAAAAAGAAAGTTAAAAAGTAAGATGTATTGGAATTGTTATCGACGAAGAAGTATTACTTGAAAAATATCTCAAGTTTTCTGAAAGTGAATCAAGGATTTCTGTTAAATACCGTTTAATTGGTGAAAAGATTGAAGCATAGAAATGCCTATCAATCTCATATACTATTGCAAATAAAGTTAATTTTTATCATGTATAACTGGAATGATCAATTTCTGGCAGTCTTTGGTGAATTAGATATTATCGTGGGTATAAGAGATATCTATCATTGTGATCTTTGTGTTTGACCAATAAATCGTCCAATATCTTAAGATTCATGACCAGCCAATTCATCGGGACAACCATACCCAACTTTAGTTGTAGAAATTGGTAATACAGAAAGTTTAAAAAGTTTGCATAATAAGGTTGAGGAATATTTTTCTGCATGTACTACAATTCAATTGTATTTAACAATAAAGATATTTTCTCATCATTGGAATAATACTTTTGCATTGATTGCAATGCTTTATAGATGTACCAATCCAAATAATCAAAATAATAATTCAACAATTCCTATAATCATAAAATCCTTCAGAATAGCACATATATATATTTCCTTTCAAAACTATCTTTTAAATACTATAAATATTCCAGCAAATATAATTACTGGTGTTGAATTTGAAAGAGTTTCTTGTAATGCTGTTAATATCACAGGTTGAATGAAGTCCATTATCCAAATTGCAAAAAAAACAAATTTTGGGTTTTTTTTTGGAAAATGATACATTACACTGGACAATTTTTGGCATAACATTAGTATAACATTATCTGATTTATAAAAAAATTCAAATTGTATGTTTTTTTGGAAAAATGTTNAATTTTNTTGAAAATAATNTATTNNACTAGATAATTTTTCATATATAAATTTATCATAAAATTATTATAATATTTATTATAAATTACAAAAAAAAATCAAATGTTATATTATTCTGAAAAATGTTACATATTTCTTGAAAATGCAGAATTTACCAAAATAACGTAAAAATTTTCCAAAATAATGTTGAACTATAATAGATAATTATTTTTTCAATAATGTACTTTATAAAATCAAATAAATTAAAAATTGTAAGTATAAGTTTAAAACTTTTATTATTAATGTACATTGGGAAAATTTTAGAGGCGTAGAACTGCAGAAATCTGCAAAATTTGCTTTTTTTTATGTATTTTTGATAAATATCTGCGCAGTTCTTCAAATAATTTTCTTCAATTTTTTTTAGTAAAGTTTTTAGAAAAAATCTGCAATAATCTCCAATATTGCAAATTTGTTAAAAACTTTACGCAAAAATCTTTAATTTTTTTTATTCTGATAAACTTCAGTTAAACTATTATTTAACTGTTTTAAATTTTAGGTTTTGAAGTCTTAGACAAAATTGGTAAGTTCTCCAAACTTCATATTTAATCTGCGGCATGCAGATTTTTTTTTTTTTTTTTTTGTAGAACTCCGGACTCCTCTTATTATCTCCAGACTTTACTTTTAAAGAATTCAAAGAATAATATATTTTTATTAAATGAACGTTTACTAATATTCTTTTTATTTTTCTTTAGGTTACAGGAAACTGAAATATGACTCTGGACTCCCATTTTGAAGGTAATAACTTTGAAATGGATTTTTATTTTTATTTTTTTTATTTATGAATGTTTACTAAATTTCTTTTGTATTTTTTTAGGGTTGAAAGTCAAAATGTAAGTTCTGAACTCCCCATTTTGAGGTAATAACTTTGAAAATTTATTTATTTTTTATCATTTTTTTATTTATAAACATTTACTAATGTTCTTTTTATTTCTTTAGGTTCCAGGAAACTAAAGTATGGTTCCAGACTCCCATTTTAAAGTAAGACTTCAAAAAATTTTTTTTTTTTGTTTTTTTTATTAAATGAACGTTTACTAACATTTTTTTTTTGTAGGTTCAGATCTTTGGGTATAGGACTTCAAAATAGATTCGTATTGAAGGGGAGGGTATTAAATGAACGTTTACTAATATTCTTTCTTTGTAGGTTCAGATCTTTAGGTATGAGACTTTGAAATAGATTTGTAGTAAAGGGAAGGGGTATTAAATGAACATTTACTAATGTTCTTTCTTTGTAGGTTCAGGTCTTTAGGTATGAGACTTTGAAATAGGTTCGTAGTGAAGGGAAAGGGGTATTAAAAGATGTAACATTCTTTTTTTCTTGTAGGTTCAGATTCGACTAGGACTTCGAAATAGGTTCATAGTAAAGGGAAAGGGTATTAAAAGAAATGTTACTAATATAACGTTCTTTCTTTTGTAGATTCAGATCTTCAGATATGAGACTTTAAAATAAGTTCATAGTGAAGGGGGAGGAGTATTAAGAAACATTACTAATGTAACATTTTTTTTCTTATAGGTTCAGATTCGACTTAGACTTTGAAGATTAGAACTTCAGCTTTGGGATTTGATCTGGACTTCAAAGGTTTGTATTGGAGGAGATAGATAGATTTTTTTTTGTTAAAGAAATGTTACTAATGTAACATTTCTTTCTTTTTTTTTGTAGGTCTTCAGCTTCAGATTTGACCTGGACTTTGAAGGTTTGTATCAGGGAAGATATAATTTTTTTATTAAAGAAATGTTACTAATGTAATATTTCTTTCTTTATTGTAGGACTTTAGCTTCAGGATTTGACCTGGACTTTGAAGGTTTGTATCAGAGGAGATATAATTTTTTTTATTAAAGAAACATTACTAATATAATATTTCTTTCTTTTTTGTAAGACTTTAGCTTCAGATTTGACTTCTTGGATTTCAAAATTGAAGGTTTGTTAGGGTTATCTACTTTGTTTTTTTAATAAAAAGTTTTACTAATATTTCTTTCCTTTTCTTTTATAGGTTTTCTGGGTGGTACTTTGAAGGTATACCTTCAAATTTTATTATTATTTTTTTAATGAAATGTTAATAACTAACATTCTATTTTTTTTGTAAGATTTAGTTCCCAGGATTTTAAAGGTAAATTTACCTTCATTTTTAAAGGTTTTTTTTAATAATTATTTCTAATATTTGTTTATTTTTTGTTTTGTAAGTTCCAAAATCAAATAATTCAGGATTTTGATATTCTTTTTTAGTTCTGCGACATGGGTATATGGGATTTTGAAAGTAAACTTCAAAACTTTCTTTTATTGTGTTTAACAAAATATTAATAACTAACATTCATTTTTCTTTTTTTATAGATTTCTTTTGACATAAGATAAGAGAACTTCGAAGGTAAATAAATACCTTCAAAAATATTTTTTTATTATTTTTTTAATGAAACATTAAACTAACATTTTGATTTTTTTCTTTATAGGTTTCTGGGTATTGATATTATGGATCTTGAAAGTTAGCTTTAAAAAAATATATATATATTTTTTTGTTTTTCTTAGCAAAACTTTTTACTAACATTTCATTAGTTTCTTTTTTTAGGTTCTGGTATTCTTCATTAAACAAAAAAAAATAATAAAATTTTTATTTTTTTGTTTGAATGTATAATAAAATAAGGCTGACTATTTCAGTAATTGGTAGAATTGTACTACCCATCAGTATTGTTTACACAATTCTAAAGGTTAATTGCAATTATGATTTCTATGCTATGGAGTCCAATAACTTTTATTTTTTTATATTAATAGTATACATGGTTTAAAACATGAATAATTAAAGGCAAATAAAATAATCTTGTAATTATTCATAATATGCATTCTTGAATGTTATGTAATTTATTAGTAAATATTCATTAACAATTGCAAAAGAAAAAAACTGTAAGTAAAAAACAAAATTTAAGCTTTTAAACCTTTTTTTTTTTTTGAGCCATTCAAAAATTGTCTAAAGAAAATCCATCATCATATTTTTAATTATCCTTTTGCTTTATACTCTTATATTAAGTTAAATAATTTTTTGGAACCCTAATTTGCAATAACATAGGATGTCTTCTTTCAAAATAATTTTAAAGATTCTAAATTAGGCTCTCTATGAAAATAAGAATAGTGAAATTCAAAATTAAACAAACTAGTTGGTGATAACTTAGTTAATATTTTGAACAATTTACTCCAAATAAATTCCCATTTATAAAATATATATATATAATAAATAAATAAAATAATCCATTTAAATATTGACAATTAATTAATAAATTTATAAGATATTTAAGTTTTGGACAATTTTGAAAAATAGCTTGAATAATTCTTTTACTATCATTCTGCTGAACTTTATCTTCAATTATTCTTATTTTCTTAAGATATGTTCCTGAATTTTCAATTAAACTCGCTAACACTATACTTGGAACTTTTCTATAAATATAATAGAACCCTGAAATATGCATACAGAAGTCAGGTCCAGTCAAAAAAATTTTACTATTAGCTGTACGCATTTTTCAGGGCCGGAATTACGATAATGTCAGTCAGTTACTAAAATAAGTAATAAATTTCTGGCTGACATTATCAGAAAGTATCCAAAAAAGGAAAGATTTACATGATTTTTTGGTTCATTATACGCAAACTCTGACCCTACCTTTTTATATATATTTTGGGGTCCTAATATAATCACAAATTAATAGACCACACTATTTTGAAAACAGCAATATAATCAAAGATTTCATTTTGATAAGCAGGAAAATTGAAACATATATACAAATATTTACAAACTTTTAAAATACTAAGATAGGAGTATTCATTCCCTAAATGATAGTTGAAATATATAACAATTGGAATAACATATTAAAGAAATCAATAAAATCTAGATCTTTAAATCATGTATTTTATTCTTTCGTATGAGAAATGAACTAGGATAAAATATAATTTAAATGAAACTGGAGAAAAGTTTTATCATTTTGTTTATGTTTATTTAAAGAAAAATTATAGTAATAATAATTAAATCTGCTAAAATGTTGTTTGATCAAAATATCTAGTTACTATATACAAGTATGTGCAAATTGTTTATTAATTATATGATCCACATCCTATATTCGTAGTAATGAATTACTGACGTTAAATTTTATGATTATTATTATAGTAATGAAAGAGCTCCTATTTTTTTTCCTATTCAGGTGGCTGACTTTTTTTCATACTTAGCTTAAATCGGATACGAAACTATAATTTTTAACATGTAATCCATTTATTAGATTCTATATTAAAAATTTTAAGACAAATTATTACCTTAAAAAAAGTTTTGCCAAAGGAATTATTTTAAAATATCTTTTGAATCCATTAAACTGAAAATATTAAATAAATTAATCTAAAAAAATATTGCTTATAACAATTTATACTTAAGCGAATCTTAAAATTCTTAAAATTGATTTGCAATACAGTATGTCATTCAAAAAATTTGCTTTGTGAATCTCGTGATAGATTTATACTAATAAAATTTAATAAAACCATGAATTTTATGATTAAAAAATAAACCACGATACAATAAAAAAAATGGTACTTTAAAAAAATTAAATGCAAAATGTTGAAGGATTTTATTTCAATTAAAATTAGATGTCATCACCTACTCTCAAAATATGATTGCTCATATCACATTAAAAGAAAATTTGAAGGAAAACCAATTATTTATGACCTAGAAATATATTTGTATGAACCAAATTTTATTATTAGCTGTATGCATTTTTCAGGGTTGAAATTAAAATATGTCAGTTACTATAATGAGTAATCTAAAAAAGAAAAATTTCAAAATATGCAAACTCAAACTAGACCTTTTATGTATATTTCTGGATCCTACAAAATATGAAAAAATTTTAACAAAAACGGAATAACAACTTTAAATAAGGATTCAATTATATATAATATTAAATCATAAACAGTAACTGCCAGGAATCAGTATCCGAGTCATGTGATCAAGTAAATCTACACCCAGAATCTTTAATCATATGATAATGATTAATATAACACTATCTGCTATATATATTTTTGTGGCACAACATATGACATTAATGTGATCATTTTGACAATTTATTTTTACGCCTTTTTTCTTTCAGTTCTCTTACTATGGCAAGTTCAAAAATATTTTCAGGAGATTTACAGAATTAGCAAGTGACATATATTATCAGTATGACTTTTCAATATTACATTCATGTATTCTAGTTAATAGGTTATGGTGTCGTTTAGCTATTCCATTGTTGTGGGAAGATCCATTTTCCATTGTAGTTGAAGATTTTGATAATTATATATTGGGTGAACTGATATGCAGAGAATATCATTTTGTTGGGATTTACTTACATTATTTAAATGATGATGATAAATCACAATTAAATGAAATTAAAATTGATAATAATATAATTCCTTCAATTCCTTCAAACACATTGTTTAATTACCATTAAATGTTTAAATATACTAAGTATATTTGGGTTGAGAATATACAACCTGTTACCTCTCCTAAGCAAAATAAAGTCTTACAGAAATTTATAATTTTATCATTAATTAAAATATTTATTAAAAGTCAAGTTAAATAATTACATACTTTAAAAATTGAAGGAAGTTATAAATTTTATGACAATTCAGAATTATTTATGAATTAATCATACAAAATCCAAGTTTTATTTTTAATATTAGAAATTTAAAAATTAGGTTTAATAATTTAGATTCATGTTTACCATTTTTAAAATATTTATATTCTACTTGCAATTCAATTTCATCACTTTATTTGAGTCCTATAATAATAATGATAATAATATTTTTAGTTGAAAAATCTTTGTCACAAACTTATTAATTCACAGCAAAATTTTAGAAATTTTTTTTTAGGTATTCAATTTCCTTTTTTGAATGGTTTAATGAATTCTAATTGTTCAAATACTTTAAACACAATTATATTTTCTTATGTTGATTTTAAAAATATAGTTAATTTTAAAGAAGTATTTGAACAATTAAATGATTTAGAATCTATTCATATTCTTTATTGTTATTCTTTAAATGCTAATTTTACTCAACAAATTATTAGTATTACTAAAGAATACATGAAATTGAAGTATTTCAATTTCAATTATTATTACAAAAATCTGGTAATTATTTAGAGAATATTGAATCAATACCACTTGCAAATGAAGAATTAAGACAACAATCCTTTGAATTAATAAGATATTGTACCAATATTAAATTTCTTCGATTAATTCATATAATTATCATAATTGTTTAGCATTTGATTTAATTAAAAATATTAGGCAAATTCTTAATTATCTTACTATTACTCTTTCTAATGATAGTGAACGTAATTCAATTTTATTATTAAATTTAGGACAAATCCAAATAACTTAAATGCATGAAAAATTATTCAAGGTTATAACCTGTTGTATTACTATAATTTATATCTGATGTGAGTTCTAATTAAAAAAAAAATTCTGTAAATAAAAAAGGTTGCCATAAAATATAGTTTATAAAAGTAAGTTAATGATAAACTTTTTTTTTTAGAGAAAAATGAAAAAATTTTTAATGTGCATAAAATAAACTTTATATTATTGAAAACCACAATTGATAATTGTAAAAGTAGTCTATTAATTTTTTTTTTTTTGAAGAATTATATTTTCATAATATAAAATATAATAAAAATGAAAATTCATTTAAATAGCAAAATTTATAATTGAAGTATTGAATTGTGCAATAAAATATATCCAAAGCTTAAATCAAAACTTACCTAGAAATGTATATAAAAAAATTAATTAAATGAATGTTTTGATAATAAAATAGCCTTTAAACTGCAATACATTACTTTTCTTATTTGACATCATTGATGATAAATTTTAACGAGTTTGTACTATATATTTATCTTATATTTGTATTTGATATATGAATCCCTACTTATAATTTAATTTACCATATAAATTTTGAGCTTTGTTAATTTTAATTTGCATTGGTACGAAATTCAGTCCATCATAAAGCATTTACAATATATCAATAATTTTTCTAATTATATAGTTAGAATATTTGCCACATTTATTATCAGATTCATCAGATTTTCCTAGTGCTGGAGACGTTAAATCTTTTGTTACATTATGTAAAGGTTTCATCATATAAATGGTTCATCAAGGACCCCAAAATATATATATAGGGGTAGGGTCAACAAACGCGTAGCCATAATAGAGATAAATATTGAAGCCAGGTTTTGATTTGCGTATTATTTTGGCTTTTTTTGGTTAAAGTCAGGTATTCATAATGCGTATTTTTAGTGATTTTTTTTAAAAGCAAGAGATTATATTTGCGTATTTTTAGTACTAATTTGGCTGGTTTATATTTATTATATTTATTATATATAAATAAATAGTTTAATTTTAAATAANAAATTTATAACAATTATTTGAGTATTTCATATTTTAAAAGAAACTTTTTATTTCAAATTAATTATCCTAAAATGTAAAGTTTGAAACAATTTATAATTTTTATAAAAAAATAGCTTTGAATAAAAATTAAAAACTCATTAAAAGAAAAGTTACAATTTTTGAAAAATAATAGCTAAATCATAAGACAANTAGAGGTCAGATGATTAATTTGCTTATTTTTCATGATTATCTGATGTTGAGTACTAATTTTGCGTAGCTATCATATAAAAAACCCTTGCGTAGAGCTATTACTAAAAAATTCAAAAGTCATCTTACCCCTATATACTGTATATATTTCGGGGTCCTGTTCATCATACGTTTACTAAATCATAAATAATGTCAACTTTGTTGTTATTTTGTTATTTCCAAGAATATTATGTATTTTTACAAAATAACTAGTAATTTCATCTATATCTTCTTTCATGACTTCAAATTCAATTTTTCTTTATAATCATTTGTAAGCTTTTGAAATTTTTTTTTAACAATAAAAGTTCCTGGATATTTCCAAAACTATGAATATTTGAAATATCTGCAATAAATTACTTAATTTCTTTTAAAATGTATGTAGTCTACCCTATGAAAAAAGAATGTCTGGAAATTGCCACTAAAATTGTCTGGGTGCATCCAGAAAATGTCCCACACGTCCGGAAAATGTCTGAAAAACTGCAATATTCTGGATACTGAGATATTAACTCGCCTAGACATTTTCAGGACGTTTTCTAAAATATTGCAATATCTCAACATCTGGAATATTGCGATTTTCTGGTCATTTTCTGGACATGTGGAACATTTTTCGGACGCACCCAGACAATTTTGGTGGCAATTTTCGGACATTCTTTTTTCATAGGGCTATTAAAAGCTTTATAATAATCATCATTACGAAGTTTATCATCATATTTTTGTTTCCTATATTTCAATGTATTAATAGCATTTTCTGTCAAATTTACTCGTTCTATTAAAGTTTCACAAATATTTTTGTTATATCATTACACAAATATCTACAATTTTACCAAATAAATCTCTAGCTACTTCTATTAAGGTAAATATATTCAAATAGCTTCTTTTATAATGCCTATACTTAAATGAAATTGTCTAACAATACTCCCATCTTCTACTGATTTTTGATACCAATATAAAATGCTAAATTTCCATTATATTTAATTCCATATCCATCATAATAACATTTAACAAGATAAACATATGCTATTGAATAAATATTGTTTGCTGTTTTTGAAAATAATATATTTTGATTTATCTTGATTTAATGTAATTTACAAGATCATTCGTAATTTGATTTAATTGTAATATTTGTTGATTAATAAATTATTAGATTTGTTCAAATGTAAAATCATCTTAATAATAATTGCAATTAATTTATAAAATGAATCTTTGAATTGATGTCTTTGATGATCTGATTTATTGGATGTTTGATTTTGTAAACATGATGTTTCACAATTAATAAAACTTATTATATTATCTAAGGCTAAATTATTATTTACATCTAAAGATTCGGATTCTTGCAATAAATTATTCTTTACTTCAATAATGTTCCAATATCCCAATCTAATCCTAAGAATTTCTAAAAATAGCATAAATGAAATTATATAATATTTTTTAAAGCTAAGAAATAATTTTTTTGCAGATGTGTGTTAAAATATACATTAATTATTATTTTCATTATTTGGAACATTTATATCCATCACTGCACATATGTTATAGGAAGTCATATGTACATCCTCAAGTATGAAAGTAGTGAATGAATGGTTCATAATACCCTGATTTACACAAATATTGTAAATATAAATCCCATGTTCTTGTTCTCATGTACAAAACTACGGTAATCTTGATAGCAAATAACAAGAGTAACCTAGCCACTCTCCCATTTCCATTCATAAAAGAATGGATATACAAGAAGTGAGTGAGAATGCCCTGACTTCTGAGCAGGATTTAGAATATTTTTGAAAAAATATTCACTTCCAACAATAAAAACTTTTTTTTATAATATTTGATTATTTTTTCTGGATTTCTTTTTTTTTTTTTTTTTGAGGATATATAAATTTTTTCCCACAGTCAAATAGGGACTAAATAATTTATATAATTGAAACTGCCAATTTTAAATCAAATTAATTTTTTTTGGTTGTTGATAAATCTAATCAAAATAAACAAAACCACTAATCTGAGGTGAAAAGAGTGTGAAAAGTTGATTTTTTTTATGATTTATTTTAAATTCAAAAAATTAAAAATTGTAAGATTAAAATTATCAAAATTAAATAAATTGAGATGTTAGACTATGACGTTAAACTGTTGATCATGAGTGTAAGAATATGACTATCCAGAGTATTGATAGATTATGGAATTAATTTTTTTATTCAATTGATATTAATAAAGATTTTTTTTTAATGATATACGAATACATGATTATATTAATAATGAACGAGAAAAGGTCCAAGCATAGTTTAGCAAGTTTGATTGAAAATTTGGGAATATGTCTTAAGAAAATAAGAATAATTGTAGATAAAGTTAAGCAGGATGGTATAGACATCCTATGTTAGTCGATAAGCATTCGAGCATAACATTCAAGAATGCATATTATGAATTATTACAAGCATCTTCAATTATTCACATTCTAAACCATGTATACTATTAATAAGAAAAACAAAAGTTATTGGACTCCATAGCATAGAAAACATAATTACAATTAGCCTTTGAAATTGTGTAAACAATAAAAACTTTCTGATAGAGTACAATTCCAATAATCATCCTGATTTTATTATACAGTAAATTCAAACAAGAAAATAAACTTTTTATTATTTAATTTTTTTTTGTTTAATGATTTTTTTATTAATAGTAAATAAATGTTTTTTGCAATTATTAATTATTCATTTGATTATTTAAAAATGGATTTTATAATTTATCGCCATGGCGATATATCGCTAGTCCCCAGATATCACATGTTTTAACCAATAAATTATCACATGATTAATAAATATCACATTTTCTTTATTTTATAATTTCGCAGATATAAATAGTACAAATTTATTAATACAATGCATTCTATGTACATTTGTTCTAGCTATTAGTAATTTCTAATTAATTATTGCCAAACATTGTAATATCAAACATTAGGAATCTTGTTCCTAATTATTAAACAATAAAATCCATTGTAAGAAATAATACATGTATGTAAAATACATGATATAATGATTATTTACCTTGCAATTTTTTTGATAATGCTCAGTTTTTCCACATTTTCTGCAATGTCGTTGATTCCTTGACTTAGGTTTAGTTGCTTCAGAAGATATCTCCTTCACGAGTTACCCGATCTCTGATGACCTGGAAACCTTGTAGTTTAGCCCATTCACTTACTGTATAAAGATTTCACAATCTTCTCACAATTTGAATTTCTTTCCTGAATATAATAATGAATGTTCATCTTCATTAGACAAGATTGGTTTATAAGCATCATTACAATTTGCTACAAAAAGAAAAAAAAAGCAAAGCATTAGCAAAATGTAATGCAGATTGGCAAAAATTAATAGTTTTTAGCGGCTTGCGTCGCTGAATGGGTGACCTGTTTCTGCACCTTTGGTGCAGCGGTCGCCGGGTCTCCCCCCCTCTCGTCCTGACGGACTCAAGCCCCCCCCTGTGGGGGATTTTTCATAACCCATAATCTGTAGAATGGTTCCTAGCCCTAACCCTAAGCCTAAGCTACTAGAAACCAACACCACTCTGAAACCAACAATAAAACAAATAACAAACAAATGTTATTTACCATGGTCAGCCATAGATTCAGATTCTCCTTCATCCATTACTTCGTCTATTATATAAAATGAGAGCAGAGAGTAAAGAGAGCAAATAAGAGCAACAAAGAAAGCAAACGAGTAGCAAATAAAAATAAAAATAACAAGCAATAACAAATTAAAGAGAACAAGCAATAGCAAAGGAAGCAAAGAGAGAGAGCGTGGGAAAATCAATTTACTAATCAAAAGTTTATTTAATAGTTTATAAAAGTCACATGGCAGATCAATTCATGTGATGTAAAATTATGTCATTTATGTGATATCTGGGGACTAGTGATATATCGCCATGGCGATAAATTATAATTTTCTTTAAAAATTAAATTTAAAATTTTCAGTCTAGTTAAATGTTTTTATCTTATCTAAACAAATCATTAATTTTACTAACTATTTTCTAAATATTGTCTATTGTTTTAGCAATCCCCAAAGCAATCCCCAACATTGTTTAATAATCTCCATTTGTTGTACTTGTTTTCATTTTATTGTTCATTTTATTTTTTTTTGCAATTTATAAGTCCTTTTCTTCTATTTCTAACTTATTATTGCTTCCAATTAATTTTCATATGATTCAATTAACATTAAAGAACTTGTTAACTTTAAATTTTCTTGGGTATTGCATTCATTATTTCTTAGTAAATCTCACTTTTTCCTACACTTCGTGATCCTCATTATTCTGGCACTTTCTTGTTCTATATTAGTATATTATATTCTTTGCCTCAAATTCTTCTTTCTATTTTTCATATGCATTTCTGTTTTTAGCTTCTCTTTTCTTCTCATCAAATTTTCATTCTCGATGATTTTTTAGCCTTCATCAATAATTTTAGTTGTTGATTCCTTGTTGTTACATATCCTCAGATTCTTTTTGTTTTTACTGTTTAAAATGTCTAATATGATCACTGCACCTTTTATTTTTTCCACTTTATCCCAATTTTCTGTTAATAAAATTGTTTCTTTGATTTTTTCTCATTATGACTACTAAACATTGCATAATCTTTTAAATCTTTAAATATATATTTATCATTACACTCAATCAGTTTTACATAATATCTATTGTTTATCTTCTTTTTAGGAAAGCAGGTTTCATGTTTTAGTGTTTTACGGCTATTCTTTGGGTTTTCAACTGGTTTCTTATTTGTATTACTTTGGATGTTTTGCTGATAGATGGTATCTTTAAATTTACTGGATTTCTGAAAATGAAATAAATGAAGAGAATTCTAATCTAAACCAAACCGCAGATAGGAGATACTCGACTATCTAACTGGTCTTTCCTTGCCTGATACGAAGAAGACTTCTATATACAGTATAAGGAAGAGAANAGGAAGTTTAAAGGAATTTAAAAAGANANTAAAGTAAGAGAAAGNTTATTAAAAGGACAGTTGTTAAAAAGGAAAGTAGAAAGGAAGTAGAAAGATAAATTATAGAGGAAAAGAGTTTAGAGGGAGAATCCAGTAAATTTAGTTTTTTTTTAAATTTAGAGAAAAAAAAAGATCTTAAGAAAATAGTAGGTATTTATAAATTTTTATTTTATCATTTGTAAAATTTACAAAGAACGTGTCATGATAACTTATTATGTGTTTTTATTATTGATTATATTAATTTAGGTTGGGCTAACCAAGTAAAGTATAGTGACATATGTGAGTAACATTCCATATTTTTTATGTGTTATGTATTAAATCATAATTTCCTAATTTCCTTTTATTTTTTAGCTATAATTAGGTAATATTAGAAGATACTAGATTTATGAGTCACACAATTTATAATTTTATAACTAATTTTTTTATAAAATCATATGAATCTATTACATAAATATTGCTGAATGTACTACCGTTAATCATGTGTATGGCTGTGATTTGGTAATAAAAGAGGATTAGTTCTAACTATTTTTATAATTTATTGATTTTAGCAGTACAAATATGCATGAATATACTTTAGAAATTTTGATTATGATAATAAATTTAAAAATATTTAATTTATTATACTGAATTATATGGCTATATAATAGTTACAATACTTAATTTTTTTCAATAATTTTTGGCATATTATAAAAAATTTTTTATGCACTTTTGAAATTTATGGAGTAAGAAGTATAGTAAATTTTGAAGTTAATCTTTTAAGGTATTACAATCAAAAATTATGTGCCAAATTAAATTCCATACTTGGTTAATACTATGAGAAAATCATGAGTTATTAATATATTATATAAATTTTTTTATGTGAACAAATAAAATAAATCATTTAAACTATAATTTGAGTGATGTGACTTATCATGTTTAATTTATTAATGTATTGTTAACAATTTTGACTCATTTTTACATTCTTAATAAAATATACAACTCGGCATTTGGGCTGTAACAGGTATATATTTTTTTTAATATATTTTTAATATATTATGCTTGATCAGCGAATTTTGAATATTAGGGAGAAATCATGAGTCATTAACAAACTATTTCATGTGAACAAATAGCAATGATCGGAATTTTGACTCATTTTTATATTCTTAATGTTTTAGTTATATAAATACTTCTTTTTTTTTCAAAATTCCATAATATTTTTTAATTATTATATTAAATATTAAAATATCCTTAGAGCTCATTCACCTTATTTTAAAATAA